>JAVSBT010293411.1:0-12034 GCA_033118115.1 Pharyngocirrus eroticus | reverse complement strand
CTCGGTGAATAAAAGCGTAAGAATGATAACCTTACCTAAACTGTTGAGGATAGTTAATAGCAAGTTTGTTTTGGCTCGGAAAAATGTCCAGATATGGTCTGGGGCTGAATGAATATATCATGACATAGTTGTCAACTAAGTCTGTATAAATCTATTTTGTTTTTCAGTGCAGATTGTTTGCTGAATTCTGTTCATTTGTTGTCTTCGTATAATTATGACATGAACATTCCTTGGTAGATTTACCATGATTGTAGAATATGATCCCCTTGGGATTATTCCATTATATACAACTCTATTCTGGATTTGTTATCCATATTATTTTAGAATAAAGGATAAAGTTGTAAATGACAACTAATGAAACGTTACTTGCTGATACTCGGTAGAGGGCGCTGCACTGTAGCTCACCACTAGGAATATATTTCCAAGCTCCTCTAGAGAGATAATAAAGATTTATTATCATTATTTTTATTATTATTATTATTATTATTATAATAATTATTATTATTATTATAATTATTATTGTTATCATTATTATTGTTATTATTCGTTAGACATTTGTGCAAAAATTATATACAACTTTATGATTGTACCTTTATGTTTGAATTATCTAACAAAGATACCAGATTTGTCTTGAATTGTTTGCTTAGGCTTTAATCAATTTAATATTGCAGTAAATATATAAGTTATTAATAGAAATTATTTCATTTCAATAACAGTATTGATATAGTATATATTCAAAATCTTGAAAGGGTGAATGATATGATGTAATATTACAACTGTTAGTTTTATATCTGAAAGGATTACACTGTGTAAGGTAGTGGGGTAGTGTTGTACTCGTTCAAAACATGAATGTTAAACTATTGTGAAATTAAATTTATTGTATCATTCTTTATGTTTTTGGGTGTTTTTTGTACAATAACTATAGGGCCAATGATAGAGAGGTTTCGGGTCACTTGTGTTATAAGTTACGTTAACGTTAACGTTATTGCTTTGAGCTACGTCATCAAGATGTGATGTGTTTTTGATTCACTTTTTGCGCTAGCCACTTTGGTTTCACAAGCAAAAACGCAACACATCTTGATGACGTGGCTCAAAAAAAATAACTTAATTCATAGCACAAGCGACCCGAAACCTCTCTAGTGCAGGTTGTTGTTTGTTGCTATTGAATTGAGGCTCAAATAAAATCATAGCTATATCCAACCTCTTTAGACAATTATTTATGTTAATAAAGAGGGGAGGGGCATTGATGCCGAGCCTGATCAGATGTAGGTAGAGCTAAAAGAAATAGTTTCACTCTAACTATTTTGTAGTGCCATAAGAAGTAAAGGCAGAGCTATAGTTTTTGAAAAACAAAGAAACTAAGGAGAGGCCTTTTTTTATTTCATCAAATAAAAGGAGAGGTGGGATTCTTTGGGATTCAGACTTTTGAATAAATAAATAGTTTGGGACTTGGGATTTACAGATCTAATTATTTGGGATTTAGGATTGACCTGTTCCCTAGTTTTTTATTTCCCCGACCCCTTACCCCTCTAATTTGATAATTGCAGAAGCATCAATGGTCGAACTTAATCTACAATCCATTTGAATGTTAGTTCTTCATTGGAATGTTAGTTGAATTACAACTATATTTTAATATTTTTACATACAAAGCATAATTATGCATGCTATACACATAACTGTAATTAACTTTATTCTTTGTATGTCCAACTTTATCTGGCTCCGCCCACAAGTTGGCACAGTGAAAAACTCCATCAAAATTTAACGTACTTTGTATAACAAAAAAGACGTACATTTATACTCTAGATACAAAGGTTTTCATCCTGCGTATGGCCTTTTTGATCTGACTTACCAGTAATCGAAGGTCACTTAAGATTATCATTCCGATCTCCACTCCTAAAATTAAGACGATAAAACAGAATCCTATTTCCTCAGCCAAAGGGGCTTCTTTGGGGTTTCCTATTGGTTTGATTGTTATTTTATTAAGAGAGATCGGCGGGTCTTCAATAGTGACATACACATTTTTCTTCATTGACTCAGGTAATACCGGATGTCGTCCATTGCCTTTCACTTCTATTTCCTGCCTGATTACAGTGCCGTCTGGTAAACGAATGTCGTCATTGTCTAGTAACATTGCTGTGGTTTCTAAACGTGTCCCATTAAACAACACAAATCCTGCTGCTAGATGTATGCTTCCATTTGGATACTGGACCGAATTATTAGTTAAAATCATTCCGTCATATGTGATATAGCCTGATACAAACAAAACTCTGCCTTCCGGTGTAAAGGTTGTTCCACCTGGCAAAAATGTCCCATCTGAAAGATTATAATCTTTAGTTAAAACTACCCTATCGTGTTTGATAGAAGCTGATGCATTAATTTTCAAAATTATTCGTAGATCATTTAGGAAAAAAATCAATGTTTTTGTAAATACTCCATCGTCCTTCATTCCACTAGATGTCGTTAATGTTTCCTTGGATTTGTCATTAGAGGAATAATCAAATGGGTTGCCATCTGTTTCCTTTATCTCAGTACTAACAGCTGTTTCAAAAAGCTTATCAGCTGAAGATGTTTGATGTAAACTACTTTCTCCACCAGATGGCAAATCCGTTATCAATTGTGTTACAAATAGTTTTGACATCTCATTTGCATAATCAATTGTTACTTCTCCACTAACAGTTGTTGTTCCACCATGGGCTGATGTCTGTATATCGTTCGTAGTCTTTTCCATAATGTGTATTGTTGTAAGCTCAATATTTTCTGTTAGAGTAGTAGACATTTGTGTGGTAACAGTTTCATCTGCAACATGAAAAAAAGGTATAAGTTGAAATACTTTGTATGCATATAATCTTTCATCCATAAAAGGAGACAAACAAATATCTAGCCATTGGTCCTAAAAAACTTTCTTTACAGTTTTTTCTCTTAGGTATTACTTTAAAAATAATGCACCTACAAAATCTGCAGGAGAATCTCTTCCAATTGTATCTCAATTTATTGTTTTAAACAAAAAATGGATTCCTAAACCTCTACCTCAACCCCACCTTTGTCCTGTATTTTTTCATTAAATAATCTAGTACAATTATTCAGTACACATTATACAAGCTTGCATAAAAAAGACTAAGTCTGTTGTGTAACCTACTCTTCTATACATATTTATATACACTAACCTTGACCTTTGCACTCATGTTTCATTGTAAACAACAGTGTTCTTTCTCTTTGAAATGTTTTTATATCAGTCCCGTTCCTAAATAGTTTACATTCTCTAGATGATATTCCATATTCAATAGCGATGCAATCTGAACCGGGAACTAGGCAATGGCCGAGACAAGCGTGTAGCGAACATACGTCCGCCTGCATCATATGGCTGCCATTAGCGATAGCTTTATTGTAATCAACAATGTAAGGCACATGACAGTGTTCTGCCGGTGATATGACTGCAATAATTGTAGAAAGGTATGTAAGATATTAACAAATGAACAATAATTGAATTAGTTACATGAATAAGATGTACGATCATTATACTCGAATTATGGAAAACGCCAAGCCGCTCACAGATTGTTATTGCCATTTGACTAAATTCCAAACTTTAATACCTGTTTCAAATCGTTTCTGACCATTGAGATATGATAAGAAATATGATTTATCAAATCATGATGAAACGATAATTTAATGGAAAATGAAAGGAGCAATGTATACAGTTGTTTTTTTAAATATATATAATAGACTAAACTGGAGAGACATAAATTAAATACATCACCACTTCTCAATTCCAGGACAAAAAAAATGCTAGAATTCTAGAATATGAATTATATCAATTTACCTGCCTGGCAAATGTAACTTAAATTTGCTAAACAATGGGCGTCGTGAAGTCTGCTAGGGAAATGATCAAATTGAAAAACTCCGCATTTTGATGAGACATGGCTAAAACTATCAACATTTCTGGCTATGAAATCAGTGCTGCCATCTAGCCACTCGTTGTATTCATCATTTATACCAGTTTGATATAATCCTGCAGGGAACAAAAGGATAGTTAAAATCTAAAATTATCTTGAAATTATGTGCAATCAAACACTTAAAAAGCTGAATCTTGCCAAAAAAATCTTCTGAAAAATGTTCATTGATTCACATCGTTTTATATGCTTTTTATTTACTGAAATAAAATCAGTACCTATCCAAAATTCAAACTTCCGGCTTGACAAAAGAGGAGTTACGTTCCGGATTTCAGTTTCCATCAAGTTCAATGTATTTTCACCCGAAGCTATGACCAGGGACCAGCCATCGGTAAGAGGACATGCGTTGTAGGCCTGTTCCCAATCAGTGTCTTCTAGCACTATACCAAGACATTGGTAGGTGTCACACGCAAGTCTTGTATGTTCTAAGAAGGAGTTAATCGATATTAAAACATGTTTTATCTGTAACAGGAGGCTAGCTCGTTGTTTTACCATGATACCAAAGACTTAGTTTGACTATGAATTATATTGAGGTACACATAATGAAATCTTAACGATATGAATTTTTAAAAAATACTCACTTTTAATGCAAAGCACAGGAAATTGGACGCCAATGCCCGGATGATCCTCCATGATGCCCGTGTTCAAATTGAGTGTGACGTATACCTCGTGATCTGAATCAAATCTCTCTAAGTTTGTAGGATACTGATACTGTACGTTGGGATTTAACCATGGGTGTAGGGTGTTATTTTGAAGTCGACCTAGAAACAGATTAAGCAAAATCACATGTATAACGACAAAATAAAATGCAAAGTCCTTGAAGCTGTGTTTACACAGTTATCAGGCCGAAAACATTAACTTGATTTTTTCTTAGATTTTCCTGCGATTCTTCTTTTGATAGGTAGCTTACCTTGAAGTAACAAGTCGTAGGAAAACCAAGGTAATGTGTCAACAGACATGCCTTTCAAAATAGTACTTTAGAGCAGTCTTAGGAACAATCTTAATTGACCTAAGTTAATAGAGTATACCTGGTTGACTATATGGTTGACTGTATAGGAAGCATAATTATGATGGCTCAATGTCAAAGCTTCCCCTTTGAGATCAGAAGGTTGGGGGTCCGATCTACTGTCTTGCCTAATATCTGTGTCCTTGAGAATGATACCCAGTCATACTATCCCTTCTTCGCCCCGGAAACGTTAAATGGGCACCAAAATAATGCTGCGAAAATAACCTGCAATTGACTAGCATCGTGTTCGGGAGTGAAAGCTTTCAGTAGCTTGTGATACAGAAACTGGGGATAACCACTAGCCTGATGGGCCTTTTTGGCTAGAGTATGTCTCTCCTTTTTTATTGTTGAATGCACTTACCAATCCAAAATGTGACATGGGTATTGAGAAAAACGTTTGGACGGGACCTGTCTTGGTTCCGTATGACTTTCGTTAATCTAGCTCTGGTTTTGCTAATCCCAATCCTATCTTTGAACCATGCCTATAGTGTGTGAAAAAGAGAAAAATATTTTGTCTTGAGTTTGAAAAAATAATATATCTATTAGATGAACTGTTGAGATCAACAGTGGAGTTTAGTGTTGTTATGGCTATCAAGTGGTAGAATGGAGTAAACAATATTAATTTCAACAAATTCCATTAAAAAGGGATAATATTTATTTCTTATCAATACATCCTCAGTCAAAAAAATGATATCTTATATCTATCATAGTGACATCATAGTAAGGCATCTCATTGATATCTTTCTGTGAGTACTCATCCAGGTAACATGTAGAGACAGCAGATAATCGACATTTTAGAGCGAAAAAGGCCTAAGTATTTTTTTTCACGTTTTGAGATAATAAGGAAAAATAATTCTTCTGACGTTCTTCGGTACGTTACTAGACATTCTAACCATTTAAAGGGACAATTTCTAACACCAGGATACGTAAAAAGTAAAATAAAATGATGCTCAGTATTGCTAATCCCATGATAGTTTGCTTAGAATGGCAGTCTTTTGCAAAAAAATGACTTAGGCAGTTTTCGCTCTGGACTGACGTTATGACATTTTGAGCAGACTTACCAGTTCACTGTTTTCCATTGATGAATTGCATACGTCATAAGCATCAGTACCGTTCACGTATTCGAAAGAGGCTACATAGGAATACAAAAATTTGGCCTCTTGGGCACGGGGAGAAGTTATAGTAGGCAAGGGTTGGATGGCAGCTGCAGTACCTTCACCTAAAAAGTGAAATATATTATGAATTTTATGACATATTCACACATCAGAGACAAATATTTGATCGAGATATTCCGTGTAATAAGATTATGATAAAAGGAAAAGAAACATATTGAACGTAAATCCCATCTTAAACAAAACCTAGTGATTTGGATCGAAACGAAACCTGAATTTCAACTATCTATTGCAACTTTCCTATACTTAAATACCTAAATATTATAATGACTTACGTTGTGTGCAGTCAATCATATACTTGATTGAAAAGTCTTGTTGTGTTGTAACGTTATGAACGTCTGTGAAAAACGTGAAGAGCTTGCATTCTGACGTTGACTCACGATACATAACCGCAACAACTCGTTCGGTAATGTTGAGTTTAAAGCACTCTTTTTTAGATGTAACTGGAATTGTGGTCATCAATTCTTTACATCCAATTAACTTTGTGTCTTGCTTGATAACTGTTTCTTCACAACCTTATGTTCAAACAGAAAATAAAACGCATGAATTATATTTTGCGGTAGATCCGATATATCTGCATGTATGGGGCAAGTTTGAATTGTCGATTTATCTATCAGAGATTTCGCTTTGACTTTTAAAACAAAAACGTAAACCTTTGTAAACCCTAAAGAATCTTTAACAAAAAAGTCGCTTTTTTGCGCTTAATGTAAGCAGAGCTTTAAAGTGTTCTTTGTTTGCCAAAATGTGTGACGTCACATTTGAGATTAACCTGTATATATAATTTTGAAGCGTATCTAAGTCTTGACACATACCGTAATATGTGTCTGTTGCTCAGGTTCTCCTTTACTGACCCCCCCCCCCACTTCCTCCTCTCCGATTCTTGAAATGTCCATTTTAGGTGGCTTTACCATTCGTACTAACGAGCTGGAGTTCTTAAGCGATGCCATATGTCTCTACCCGTTTTTCGACTATCGAGTTAAATTTCAACTTACACTTTGTGAAATGTTACTAAACTTAAGTGTAGTCCTTGGTATTAAGTAAACTTAAGGCAAATGCATACAGAAAGCCTTTAAGCTGTATAGTTATTTCAGAAAACTTCACGTTTAGGCCGTCCCAAATTAATCAGTTGGTCTATAGAGTTTTTGGTAAAAACATTGGGTTGGTCGGTCGAGTTTTATTTCTTTTCTTTTTCTATCTGCACGCAAATGAGACACATTTCGGTCTTTTCTGTGCAAGAATGTCGTTCAAAATATTCAAATAATCTCTCTCTCATTCTCTCTCTCTCTCTTCTTGGCCCTAATCCTCATATAATCTATAAACGTACAGTGATTTTGTTTGACTTGGTTGCCTAATTTTGACAAAAAAGCAACTTTTTCGACCAATTTGATTAATTTGGAATGGCTTCATCGCTATTTTTTAATATTTTGTTTATTTGGTTTACCTGGGGTAGAAGGATTTACAAAGGAGCAGCTGGAAGTCATGGAACAGGCAACATTTGCCTGATTCCAGAAAGTCCCTGGATTGCATTGTATATAATGGCTGCCTGGGCACACGTAATGGCTGCGACAATCATCTGGGTCTCCGTAGTAACCAGTTGGCTTAGTATCACAAAAGTTGGGATCTCGGACCCCTTGATATAAGAACAAAATGAAAATGTGAAATGATATTATGGACAGTATTATCATTATTATTATTATTAAAATAACATTTTTATAGGGCCCTTTTCATATGTATAACATGCTCAAAGGCGCTGTACACTAACACAATTTTAATTCAAGTATTACATACCAAACCGTTTTCTAAACATAATATGTGTTTTCAGATTAGCTTTAACAATATTCAGTCCGTTGACTTCTCTTAAATCATTTTGTGCAGTGATGAAAACAATGTTGCTAATAAATACTTTTAGCATAACGTTGTATTATTAGAACAGGTATTTAAATACTTACATTTTAAATACTTTTAGAATATAAAGAATCTTTCATAGTAGTAAAGAAAAACAACATGGGTAGCTGATACTGAAGTGACCTTTCATTTTCCTGTTTCCTAGCAATAATTATACTTCAAAACATAAATGAATATTTTTTCAAACAAAAATATGCATATATCTTGTTATTGGACAGTCCCAATTTAGCTTTGTATTGTGGACTAATTAAATAGTTGATATATTAAATATCAAACATTACAAACATCATTAAACATGGTTCTAATCAGACAAAAGTATTGTGATTGATACGTCATTACAGCTTGGGTTTAAGAGAAAATTGGCACATGTCAAATCAACAATTTTAACAGAGCCATTACCTATGTGTTACCGTTGGTTTTCTTTTAATTTTTTCAAATCAAGGAAGCCGTTTTCACTTTGTAATATCATGATTTACTGCATAAAAAGCATGAAACTGAATTTAAAATATAAACAGGATGTACACGAGGGACCAAAATGGAGTACCTGAATCTGGATCAAACACATTTTAAAAGAATCAATTAGTTGGGTTAAGAGTTGAGGTGTCGATATAAAGATATGACCTTACCATAGATAATGTTAGTAAACTCCGTATAAAATGTCATTAAAATAATTATATGTCGTTGTATCATGTTGACTTTCAACTTTATGTAAAAGTCAAAACAATCCACTTCTCTTTTAGTCCTTGACACCAGTTGAGACAGGTATATGCTAATGATTCCTTTGAACGTGTTCAAAATTGTCACACTTTATACTTCAAATATTCAACCTTATCATATGACACGATTTTGCAGTTAAGTGGAGTGTATAATCTTTCAGACTTCACATCCGCATAGCAGCTATGCTGTTGAGATGTTGCACTGTGTTGCGCAATCAATGGTTTGGTAGACATGATGTCCTGAAACAAATAAATGATTGCAGCATAGATTCATTTTCTCATGAATTGAATTAGAAAAAAATGGTAAACATAGGCTTCCACGAATCATACTAATTATTGTTTTAAATCATATTTTGTCATCACTTAGGATCCAATTAGCCAAATTTTATTTTTAGTTGTGACCATCTCTTAGTCTTATTCATACCCCAAGTCTCCTTGTAATGTAAATTGTCTCTAAATCGATTAAGATAAATAAATAAAGGATGGCTGGGACAATATTTAGAATGCTATTGACTAACTTCTGACGTTTAAAAGATCAGGATGGAGGGTCCCATGGAAGACCAGCTATGCTGAATGGGCGCCCTCCTTAAAGAACAGAAATAAATAAATAAAAATGTTTGTGAATGAGGCTTGTGGCAGCTTCTCCTTCAATTTTTACTTAGGTCTGTACACATAATTAACATGTCCAGGAGATGCAATTGCTAATGTCCCTTAATGTGTGATACCGTTTCTCACTACTGTTAGATAACTTGTTTCAAAACGTGTTGGTTTATTTTGTTATATCTTGACACAGGGTAGTCTAGTCAGTCTCATTTAAGACAATTCTATTCCAGACCCGGTTAGTGATATAAAAGATAGTTTAATGTAAATATATGAAAATAGTAGAATACAGATACTAACTAAAGTGAAAGGCTTAAGGCAACGGTGTATTTAACTAGGTAATATTTATTTCAAAAGAAGGGTAAATATTATGGCAAACCATACCCAAAATGTTGAACATTAAAGAGAATTTCAGATCCTTTTATTCCTCACATTTATTTTTTACTACCCTCTAATTGGTAAATGATGTTATTATATACTGTATTAATACCTTTAAAAAATAATTAAAGTTTTATCAATACATGTAACCACATGTATGTGTTTTTCATAACTACATCAGATAAATAGAAAAATCCAATGAAACTGTCCTAGGTTGCAAAAATAAATTTCACGAAAGAATACTGGAAAAATCAATAAATCTTGTAACATGAAACGAAAGTCACATAAATTCCAATACTAGGATCTGTTTCTTTAAAGTTTGAGTGATGTATGGAATCATTTGCAAAAAAATACATCCATATAAATCTGCAATTACACGATTCTAGTTTTAATCTGCCAAAATTAGAAAAGTTATCATGATAAACACTAGAAAGCTAAAATATTGCCTAGATTATTCATTATTCGTTCTTTTTTTACAAATCATAAAGAATGAAAGGGGAATGGCAAGCAGAGTTTGTCTTTATTTTTGGCACCCTTAATATTTACACAGAATTAATGGCGCCAATCCTTGTTCATTGTACCGTACTCAGTAGAGCCATACTCAATCCCGTCTCCTCATATGTACCGGTATGTATTTTTTCATGGCTCTCAAGTTCAATGAACTATAATATAATTGGAAATAATAAAAGCATTTGGGGTCTTATTGCTTTGTACTTGCCAGCCTTAAAAAAAACTTTAAAATAAACTAGAAGGACAGTGACGATTTATAATTGAAGCTACCAAGATGAGGGACGTACGTAGGAGACAAATATCTTCATATTTGCAAACAAATAATGATATGTTAAGACAGCACAAAGTAGAGGCAATTATAAAGGAGAATTCGATTTTAAAAGCAAACAAAATTTAAGGTTCATAAAAAGGAAAGAAAATACACTCGCAGGCACTTTATTTCATATTGATTTACAGTAAAACATAATTTTTGACCAACCCCTTTAACATCTCCTTACAAGGACATTATTTTAAGTATAATCCAAAATCAAAGTATTAGAGGTAAATTTAATCGATATAAACAGTACATACACAGACAGCCAAATGAATTGTGTTTTTTCAGACTCGTCGCTATAATATATGTACAGCATTTCATGACCATTGTCGTTACGATTGTGTCCGTACGCTTTAAATCAATGTAATAAAAAAATAACACATGAGAAACCAACTGAGTGTGTAAAGCCTATGAAAAGACCAGTAGGCAGGCCAAAGTTTACATGGTTAGAGCAATATAGGAAAGACATTATAGATATGGGTGTTGGTGAGGATAGGGCTATTGAATGTGAGTGGAATGTTAGAGTGAGGCGTGCAATGTCAGAAGACTGATGAAAAGCACCATTTATATACATGAGAAACGTTTCTTTCACGAGAGTTATTATTTAACGTTCCGTAAAATTTTGCGCCAATTCCGTCAAAGACCTAACAGTTGAACAATGATAGGTATAGCGACTGAGTCGGAAGCGCAACTCCCTTTTAACCGGAAGTAAAGGATTGAACAATAAGCTATTGTTCGGCCATTTTCCGTTTCATTGTTGTATTCTTTTTTAGTATTGTGATAAATTGTCGTTATGATTCAATATAAATGAATACAAGAAGAAGAGTGGAGGTCTTCTGAAGGAAACTTAAGTAAGAATGGGGACATTTTCGGAACAAATTTTGAAGAGATTTTCAAGTTTATGCTAAATATACTGTGATACGAAGTTATTTGTTTGATTGTTTCTGATATTCAAGGAGGATAACACATTCAGCTTTCCCTGGTCTTCCATGGTACCCTCCGCCATTCATACATTGATCCTTCCAACATACAGTTATTCATACATTTTGGTAGATAGAAGACTGTCATTGTCGCTAACGTATAGCTGCTCTTTGTCTGTCGTAAGATGACAAGTATTCTTTATCATAAATTTACGATAGACAAGCAAAAACACTCTAGAGCATTTAATTCAGCCAGCTATGGTTCACTCTGCTAGAGACCCATGAAATAATCATTAACCTAGGTAATCAGTGTACAAAAATGTAAGCTAAAGCAGTATCATCAGCTCAGCAAGAAGAAGAAAACACGGCGACAAGTCAAAACATATTGGCTGTGAAGTGCAGGGCTCCCTCATTAGTAGAGACCTGTGTCTTGTATTACATTTAATAGAATTAAACTTTCTAATGTTGACTGAATGTAGAAGTCATTGAAAGTAAAGCCAAACTCGAGCTGCTTATTCCCGGTTTCTGTCGCACAAGGGACGTAGAGTTTTCGGGGGGGGGGGCGGG
>JAVSBT010293300.1:0-12035 GCA_033118115.1 Pharyngocirrus eroticus | reverse complement strand
ATTTACATGTTTGAGGTAGGTGAGACAGTGTATTTGAGAAAGAGAAGTAGGGGGGTGGAGACAGATTACATGAAACAAGGACTATTTGGTCTGTGCATATGATTGTACCATACCTATAAAAAAAACTACAAATACCGTGCAGTGAGAGCTGTCCGTTATCTCCACAATCAATAGACAATTAAAAAACAACTTTTGAAAAAAGTGGACCAAATAAAAAAAACTTTTTGGGAAAATAGAAAATTATAAATATTTTCGATTAAATTTAAAAAAAAAAAAAGAAATGTTTCATTTCTGAACAAAAGATTGAATGTTTAATGTTAAACAACTTGTTATCTACACTCTGTTAAAATTTTATGAAACTATCTCAATTTTTAGGGAAATTACACTAATTTCAATGATAACATACAAGTATGTGATATTTATCTCAATTCACTTGGCAGTCTGGCGTTGTGTTTTTCAATTTACTTGGCAGTGAAAGGGTTTTAAAACAAAGTTCGTTTTAGGTTCGTTACTAACGTTCGTTTTTGGTTCGTTTTTGGTTCGTTTTTGGTTCGTTGCTAACGTTCGTTTTTGGTTCGTTGCTAACGTTCTAAGAACGTTGTCAAAGACTTCCTAGCTAACGTTCGGAGAATGTTAGTAACTAACCAAAAACGAACGTTCGGCTAACGTTCGGAGAACGTTAGCCGAACATCCTCCGAACGTTAGTGTGTTTGCTGGGCTGCTCCATACGAATAGTTATTCACTCACGTACGAACCGCTTAACGTTTTGACTGGTATGCAAGGTAAAGTATAGGCTATAGCTAGTACCGCCGGTTATAAAAGTATTGAATCTAAACGTTTCTCATTTGAAAAATTGATACAACGAGATACCAGCTAATGCCTTTATGTAAGAAAGGTACTACAGAATCCATCAAAATATCCATTTTTGCAAGCGTTATCGTCTGTGCCATGCAATGGTGCAGCCATCTATACAGTCCCATTTACTACTGTATTTCATAATGAGAAGTAGGTGTAATGATTCCACAGTCTTTATTCTATTCGATACCTTGTTAAATTAATAATCATGCAACTTTGGCTTTTTGTTTTGCTTACACCCAAGTCGCCATTTTGCTTTATTCGTTTACTATCTATGATTATGTCACTTAATATACACTACTCACAATTTGCTATGCATAATGATTAATATAGATTTTTGCTGATATAATGTAAAAAAAAGAGCAATTAATTCCAAATTTTAGACACAATTTTATGTTTTTATCACCTTTCAATTTGTCATGGTTTAAAGGTGGTTTGGTGCCAGAATATAGGTCAATATTGATTTTTAGAAAATAAGCCTCAGTGCACTACACATAGGGTACTGCTTTTTCCAAAAGTTATGTGTGAAATTTTGAATCAATAATTGCTCTTCTTATGAACATATGAAAGCAAAAATCTATATCATGCATAATAAGTTGTGAGTAGTATATGTCAAGTAAGAACATTTTGTAAGTTATGTGGGGGAAGTAATCTAATTCTGTAATATTTTTCTCACTATCATCACAAATTATCTTTAAACTTTTTATACTTTAGTATGTTTAAAGATAAGGTAAGGAATATCATATCGACGAAATACCACAAAATCCACCAGATAAATATTTTATTTTGCCTTTTTTGCTTCAGAAATCTTTATACTAATAACAGGGACTCTGTCAATAGATGGGGACTTTCTTATTTTACCTGAATCTGGGTCGAAATCAAATGGTCCAAAAAAATGGGTCTAATATCAGATAACATATATATTTGTATACATATGCAGTATATAAAAGGAACTATTATTCCCCGATATGACAAAAAACCACCACTTGAGATACTGAAGGACCAGCAAGCTACAGAGTTCTATAATTATGTTCAGAGACTAAAAATTCAAAGATTCAATAATTCAAAGATAAAAAAAATCAAGAAGAGGAAGGCTGATAGATTGGTATATATATATTTTAGTTAATTTAATGACGAGAAAAACATTTGAAGATCCTATTTGTCTAAATTCTATATTTCACATAAACACTCTAAAAATTGTTGGTACAAAAAAATACAAATTAGTTCTAAATGTTGTGAAAGACACAGTCCCAGATTGGATTTAGCAGACCTTCATTTATATGATGATGGCTGAGGTTTGTGAACGTATTATTTCCAAATAGTCATATCCTATTCTTTCGTTGTTACGGATGTCAAGTTTTCTAAAAGTTGGAATTGATTTAATCAATTTTGCCAAATAAATACAACCTTGTTTTGATATTCCAATGGATTGAATATTGAGTTCTTCTAGTTTGGGTGTGTGATGAAGGTTTTGACTCAATTCCCGTGCTCCATCATCTCCAATGCTATTGTTACCAATGTCAAGTTTCCTAAGATTTGGAACTGATTTAAGTTCTTTTGCCAAATGAATACAACCTTGTGTTGATATATCGTTGAATTGAACATTGAGTTCTTCTAGTTTGGGAATGTTATGAAGATTTTGACTCAATACTTGCGCTCCATCATCTCCAATTCTGTTGTCACGTATGTCAAGTTTCCTGAGATTTGGAACTGATTTAAGTTCTTTTGTCAAATGAATACAACCTTGTGTTGATATTTCATTGGATGGAATGTTGAGTTCTTCTAGTTTGGGAAAGTGATGAAGGTTTTTACTCAATACCTGTGCTCCATCATCTCCAATGCTGTTGTCACTGAAGTCAAGTTTCTTAAGATTCGAAACGATTTTAAGTTCTCTTGCCACGAGAATACAACCTTGTGTTGATATATCGTTGTATTGAAAATAGAGTTCTTCTAGTTTGGGCATGTAATGAAGATTTTGACTCAATACTTTTGCTCCATCATCTCCAATTCTGTTGTCACTAATGTCAAGTTTCCTAAGATTTGGAACTGATTTAAGTTGTTTTGCCAGATGAATACAACCTTGTGTTGATATTTCATTCGATCTAATGTTGAGTTCTTCTAGTTTGGGAATGTTATGAAGGTTTTGACTCAATACTTGTACTCCATCATCTCCAATGCTGTTGTCACTGATGTCAAGTTTCCTAAGATTTGGAACTGATTTAAGTCGTTTTGCCAAATCGATACAACCTTGTGTTGATATTCCATTGGATTGAATTTTGAGTTCTTCTAGTTTGGGAATGTAATGAAGGTTAAGACTTAGTACCTGTGCTTCATCATCTCCAATGTTGTAGTCACTTATGTTGAGTTTTCTAAGATTTGGAAAATTATGAAGGTTTTCAAAGGGTAGCTTCGCTCCATAATCTCCAATGCTACTATCACTTATGACAAGTTTCTTTAGTTTTTGAATAAATTCTTGATTTGCTTCAAAATTAAACAAACCATTGTTTAAAATACTGTCTCGATTCAACTGTAGCTCCTCCACATCAGAAACGCATCGGAGGATTCTCACAAGAGAAGCCTCTGACCCTATCAATATTTTCAGATTGGGACAATACATCAGGTACTGTAAGACATCCTGTACTTCAAGGTCTTCATGCATGGAGAAATCACACTCAAAAATCAACACATGTTCTGTTTCAGTGACATTTTCCGTTTTATTTTTGAATATTGCTTTTATATTTTGCAATAATTTGTTTGGATTCATAGATGATATACCTAGCATAGCACCTTTAGTTTTATCATATAGGATAGCATAGCCATGTTTTTCTGCTATTGGTAAGAATACATTTTTCGCTTTCACCATTTCTTCTGTAGATTTAGAATAGTCTGAAATGCAGTCATTGTATGTATTGCATAAATCAGATGTTTGCTTAGATAGTTCTATTACAGTGAAATTGTCAGATGTTATACAAGTTTCAGAACATGACTGTATTGCTTTTGGAAACCAAGGTAATATAGCGGCTTTCAATCCCTCATCAAGGGAGCAACAAAACTGTAAGAATTTTCCCAATTTAAGAAGACCCTGTGGAGACTTGCATATTATTTCTACTTTTTTGAGTGCTGTTTGGTTTTCTATTTTCCACTTTCTAACCAATGAACATGCAGCTAAAAATTCTTGCAGGGTTTTATGGGTAAAAACAAACTCCATGTTTTCAATTCCTCTATCAGGTCTTTTAACCATTGCGTACAGACCAAGGTGGAAAATATCCTTCCCTCCTAATTTCTCAATTAGTTTTTGGGCTGAGAAGAATAGTCCCTTTTCTTCAGTAAGTAATCCTTGGAGTGCAAGATCTTCAATGACGTTATATGATGTTTCATTCAAATCATAACCTTTGGCCTTTGCCCTCACTTTCATACAGTCAACTACAGCTGTGTATTGGTCAGTCAGACGACTATATATTCTTCCTTTATCAAGAAACACAAGGCAGTTGAAGAGCACAACTAAAGGAGTTTCAAATAATGGATAATATTGCTCTTTTTCAATTTCTTCTTTTAGTTTTTCACCTGTTGCATTGCCATCTGGTATGGTTTTGAAAAAATTGTCAATGTAGCGGTCTACATCTGGCTTTTTGAAACCTTTGATTTCTACAAGCTTGTCCCAGGAATCCTGGATTTCTTTAGTACGCCATGGTCTTGTTGTGAGTATCACACTCATTTGGTCAAACCATTTTCTTTGAATCAACTTATGAATTTGTGGAGAGCTCTTCTCTGAAAATTCATCTAGGCCATCCAGTATTAGTAGAATTTTCTCTCCATAAATGTGCAATATTCCTAATACATCTTCCTCTGTTACATCAAGATCACTAAATAAACCATTCTTAAGGGCACGAGTTAAACTTATTTCATTTGAAAGTTCTCGCAAGTTCAAAACCAGGGGGATTTTGAATTTCTTCTTCCAGGTCGGAGACCAATCCCCATTTGCCCAGTCAGTGACAATTTTGGATACTAGGGTAGTTTTCCCATAACCTGCATGGCCCTGAATAATTATTTTGACTCCCAGTTCTTCTGCAATTATCATCTGGCAATAGTGGTCAAGATGTACTTCTGTTGCACCTGTTCTTTTATTCAAAATAACTTGAGAAAGCTTTACATACATATCTTGGATATCAAATGTGTCATCTTCTTCCCAGGGTATTCTTTGAATTTTGCCCATATTTGCCTTGTAATATCTTTTCAAGTAACGGATACATCGTCTTCTTAATATTGGTTTGCCAAACATACGATCTAAGGAAAAAAGGTACACAAATAAGATCATCTCTTAAATTTGAGATATTGTTTTGTCAAATATCTGATTTAAGCAAAATTTAATACAATTAAACATTTTTATTTTTTAAATTATGAAATACTAGTCAAGTATCTTTGTAATTCACTTATGATCACATCCTTTTCAAAAATCGCCTTTTTCCCTATAAATGAGACATGATCAGACATATTCATCAGACTCATTTACTAAATTATCTACCCACCATTCAGAGCACCCAATTAAGATGAATATATAGCTATTGTATTCACACTAAAAGACTTGATAATAAGACATAACATGTTATTTCAAATACCTTTTGTGGATTGTTTGTAAACAGGTAACTTTAGAACGAAGTTCTGTACAGGATGTGCTAATAAATCTTTGCCAATGTGGTCAATTTTTCTGTCAAGTCCCTCTATTACTGCACCCATCGTATCAGTGGCTGCACTCATCTTGTCAGTTCTTTTGTCAATTCCCTCAGTGGTTGCACTCATCTTTTCAGTTCTTTTGTCAATTCCCTCAGTGGTTGCACTCATCTTCTCAGTTTTTTGCCCAATTTCTTTTGTCTTCTTCACTACTACCTGGAGTTGGGTAGAAAGATCTTTCTCTTGATCCTCCCATTCTTTAACTAAATCTTGCACTTGTCTGTATTGGTTTTGACTGATGGGGTTGTCTTGGTATTGTTGTATGTCTGCTTGGGAAAGATTCCAGAGAGGCAGGTTTCGTCCGATATCTAAAAGTGCCTTTTCAATGTCAGTGTAATAGTTGTTAAAATCTACATCTGACAAAGATGGACTGTCACTGTGGCACAAAGTATTACGATAAAATTTGATCTGAGCAAGTCCACCTTCCAGGGAATGGTTAGCTTGTGCTGGTGGACGATCCCATGATGTCCTAGGTTGTCTTAATCCAGAGATTTTCTTGATAAGTAAAAAGCAAAGAGTGATATCCAGGTCAGCAACAGTCACTGCTCCACCAGCAGGGTACAAAATATTCCATTGGCGGTTCGTTATTGGCCCACGAGGTCTATGTAATCTGTTTAGTTGGTTGATAACAGGAGGATGTTTGAGGACATCTTGGAAGGATGGCATCCCATACTTTTGTGTTGTGAAGTATTTCAGTGACTCCCTTAATGCTTCTAAACCTAATTCATTTACAAGTACCACCGATCTACAGTAGTTTTCATTTTCTTCAGTAAATGCTGTAGCCATTGTCCTAGCAGATCAAGATCTCTGTGGAGATAAACAGATTAAAGTATAATCATTACATATTTATTACAGTATCCTATTTCTGTCCTGAAAATGTTTGCCTGTATCACCATTTTCTCACAAAGGCTAAAAAAGGATGGACTAGATTTTACTATATGCATTTCATTGACTATGTAAAAGATTATGTTTTTACTAAAAAGTAGATTTCAAAGAAAATTTGGAGTATTTACTTTTGGTGTTTTTATCTGTAATAAAACACGTGCAGTGAAGTTTCGATGACATCAAGTTACATACATGTAGATACTTAATGGCCATAACCCCCACAGAGACACCTTGTTTGTTCTTTTGGGGCAACTTTTGAATTTCGTTATATATCACCAGGTGGCACCTGAAGGGGTAAAATCCTCTTTCCCAAATTAGGCTTTGATGTGGGGCCTCTTTTCACCAAAACATATTTCACCAGTCTTTCTACTAAACCATCATGTTTGATAGACATTTATTCAGCGTATAACATTTACAATAAACATAGAATACCTTAGTATTGTGAATATCTATAATATGTATAACCTTTGACCATGCTAAAGATTTATTAAGAAATATCACAAACAACTTTGAAGCTGACAGTGAATTAATGTATATTATATGAAGCAAACAATGCACAAGAAACACAACTCAGTGGGTGCAAATAAACCACATGAACACAAAGGGAGAGACTGAGCAAAGAATCTTTGGCCAGTTACAATGAAAGCGTATAGCTAAACATATCATTATAGAAAGATATAGAACCTGCACGAAGGAGATGACATACCATATTTTTAAAGGGAGTTAGTAACAAATAGAGAACTGTCTAGCCAACCAAAATGTTAAACAATGACTGGTCCAAAAGATAGCATTTATATCATCAAAGTTATAATCCACGTTCAATGTGTGAAATTTAAAATGGCCAGATATGCACCCTTATAAAAAAACACAGTGGGACTGTAAAATAATTCACTATAGAATGTTTGAAGTCTTTTAAGGGACTGACCCTGCAAATAATCATCAATAATATATTTTTTAAAAAGCTAACATGAGCAGGTCGGCTTTCAAATAATGTCCTTAAGACTCCTATTCTATATTTTGCCAAAAAGAACCCCACTTATTATTGTAACAACAAAAAGATATTCACTTCTATTTGATACATTACTTTGTTTGAACAAAATTATTTTTGAATGAATATCCTGTTTGTGTGCAAACACTTCAGTATCAATCCAAAGACTAGGTATAATATATAGTCACTCAACCATCCTATTTGACCTGAACACAATATTCTGTTCACACCAACCAAAGTTCAGCTTATATACACATAACTCTCGTTCCTTGCATGCTAATACCTTCACATATAGTATAAAACGCCACATCTCTGCATTCTCAACTGAAGAGTTTACTCATTCTAGTGTCTTAAAATTGCTCATAGTTTGTTGCATAGTCTTATATGATCTGATATCATTTTTCAATTAGAAAACACACAAACACTTACATGCATCTGCTGATCACTATTTCCACGGAATGATGAACACAAAATTCTGAGCCATAACTGGTAAAACGACGCCTTTTGAAAGTGATACTAATGAAACTTTTTGACTTCGGTTACAAAATGCGTTTAATATCTACTAGTTGTAATGAATTCTACACGTTTTGAGATTTGATTTTTGACGAATACTGGTTCCCAGTGCATCCCTTTCAATTCTCAATCTTGCTTGGCCACCGCAATGGGTGCGAATGTCTTCCACCAATCACAAAGCTGGGCGATAACATGTGTAAAATATTCGCCTCACTATTGGTTAGAGTACTTTTGATACATCTTTTTTGCGTACATAACAAATAGGAATTTTTATTTACAATTTCTACTTTGATGAATCGTAGAATGCCATAGAATCAATTCGTAAAGTACATGGGGATTTAGTAGTGGCAGAACGTAAAACGAAAATAGACCATATCGCTGTCATTTTAAAAATTAAAACTCAATGTGTCCCCGTTTTGAGCGCAAGGCCTGCAATATTGGATTATGAATTGAAGCGATTTTTGCAACTTCATGCAAAACAATCTTGCAAATATGCCGAAATCACATTTTGTATATCATACATGTACTATTGATGATTGAAAGGGTCCCGGTGAACTGAGGATTACATGGAACTATGTTATCAATCGCTTCGTAAACAATGAATCAAGTTTACTGCGTGAATAGGATGGAAAGGGACGGGTACAAAGACTTCATTAGTTTTCTACTGTTTTGATGCCAAACATGAAAAAGCTAGCATTCAGTTTTCAAAAATACATCATCTCTTTTTTCTAAACGTCATGACACAATTATGGAAAAAGATGGTTTAGTCGGTTGGGTTTTGCTTTAAAAATAATACATGGAAAATGTGTCCTTGTCCTTTCTTGGTTGGAAACGCCACTTTAAAGCACTTTCATGTTTTTTTTTAGCAAAAGTTTAGAAGCTAGCATTCGGATTTGAAAACTATGGAGGAAATGATGATGTTTTTTTATATTACGAAGTTTATATTCAATGTTTAGTCAGTTGGGTTTTAAGCTTTTAAGCCGAGGTAGTGACGCTCGATATGGTTGGCCGAAATCAGCTATTGATAGCGTGGGACTATAGCATTTAAAATCCAGTTACTACAAGAAATTCTAATGTGCTATTTCTTTTATTCTGGGTAGATCTATCATGTCTAGAACTATTTCATACACATATATCGTAGGTATAGTTGGTTTTTTTAACTGTGTATCATTGAAATTTAAAAAAACACTCCTAACATTACTTCCAGATATGCCAATCACATTTACGATTAAAGGTATATTTATTTTTATTTTTTCATAGCCATATTCATGAAGCCTTATATTATAAGGTGTCTATAACAGCAAACAGAACTATTTTATTCCTCCTAATGAATATTTGATGACATTTTTCCTCATGCCATGTCAGTCTTGGTTTGGTTTGGTTTTATTTGACAAATACTATAAACATTAATGCTTTACATGTACATATGAACAAATAAAAGTTACAAGATGAAATGAATCGAGAATAAACGTACAATAATGATAAGAATAAGTAAATTATTTGCCTAGGATAACCCATAAAAGGCTTGGACTTATTTCCAATGGGGTCCTAATATGATAAAAGACAAAACAAAAACAAAAAAACTGTTGTGAAATGAGGATAAAAATAATAGTAACGATAGACATCGATGAAATTATGTTATTTTACAAGTTAATAGCACCAACATGAACAGACAAAGAGAATTTGTTTATGTAAAGTCATTTGAATAATTCATAAGCCTGTTTTTAATAGTTTGTCTTTGTTTGATAAAAAGATGAACATTTTCTTTGAGGTCTTATTAAGCTCATTCCGGTCTTTAGTAGGTCCCATGCTCTGTACTCACTTCTTTTGTGGTATATGATCTAGTAGTACATGTACTCACAAACGCTGTACACACAGATGCACTTTGTACTTTAACTATGGACCTGTAACGGGAAGTAAATGGATTATCGTCAAACTGTGGCTCCGTAATGGTGATAGACACAACTCAGATTTGCAGTACAGACCTATTTTGTCACGAAATAATATTGCCTTAAGAATAATAACTATATCCACAATGCAAACTTAGGTGCTATAATTCCAACATGAGTGTGGCTACAAATGGACCAGAGTTCCTATTGGGGGAGAAAAGGCTGGTTGACAGGCTACAAGGATTGGTAAAGCCACATTATAAACAGTATGAAACCAAAGAGGAACAAGCTGTTTGTTTTAAGGTTCTTAGTTCTCTCTATCTACAAGCTGGGATAGACTCAAAAGATGGCAACAATTTCACCAAAGCTTCGGCTTTACTAAATGCAGCACTTGTCAGAACTTCAAATCATAAAAGACAAACACTCATCAAAAATGATCTCTTTAGGGTTAGGAATACATTCTTGAATACATTTTTCGGAGAAAGCAACATTACTCTAGAACAATGGGAAGAAAACAATAAAGCCAATAAGACGAAATTGAAAGACATAAGGAATTGTGTCAAAAGTAAGTGCAGAGATTCAGAAGATGTATTGAAAAGGTATAATTCTAACCAAAAAAAAAGCACCCTCCAGAATGTCGAAAAAGAAATTGTAGAGAAAACCAAGAAGATTAGCTTAGGTGTCCAAAAAAGTATGATTAAGTTTATCAAAGATTTATGGGATCAGGGTCTGGATCATGCAAGAGATAGGGATTCTATGCCATGTCCTTACACAATGATTGGACTTGGATCCTTAGCTAGACAGGAAATGACACCATTTTCAGACCTTGAATTTGCACTTTTAGTTGAGAGGCAAAGTGAAGATGTTCAAACCTACTTCAAGAATCTGACATACTTATTTCATCTGATTGTCCTTGACCTTGGTGAAACACCTGTTTCTTCAATGGCTATAACTTCTTTGAATGAGTTTACCAAACAAGGAGGGGGCTGGTTTTATGATATTATCACACCGTCAGGGTTCAAATTTGATGGAGCAATGCCATGGGCTTGTAAAACTCCTTTAGGTACACTAGATTCATCTTTAATTAAAACACCAAATGAAATGGCAAGGTTTCTGCAACTTAACTCAGAACTGGGTCAGAAAAATCACCTTGCAGAAGTGTTGAGTCGAACAGTTCATATCAAGGTTTACCCCAACAATGCTTCTGCCAATTGTCTATATGATACCTACATTCAAGAAGTCCAAGAGGTTATCAATCAATCAAACCAAGAAGAATGGAAAAGTAGAAAAAGGAAAACTCAAATGTGGGATGATATTAAAGACATAACTGCCAGAGCTATCACTTTACGTGATTATGAAGCAAAACATGGTATGTACAGGTTACCTTCGATGTTCATTGAACATTTGAGACTATTGTTGACTCCTTATTATGTGGACTGTTCACAATGGGATGTGATTGAGAATCTTGTTGAACAAAAAGAACTTTCAGAGAAGGAAGGTCAAGATTTGGAGCTATGGACAGCAATTGCAAATTTGACTCGTCTAGTGACATATTTTAACAGCAACAGGGGACAGGTAGATGACATTAATCTATATGACATCATTACAAAGCATGAAATTAAAGGGAACATACTTTCTCCAATGTCGATATCTAGCATACGTCAAAAGATTTTTGATTTGCAACTTTCTTGTTATGGAATGATGGCTTCAAAATTGGGTGAAAAAACGCCAACACGTTTATGGATTTTAATGAACTCAAATAATGAGACAACAAGGCCTCTCATGTTATCATCAATATACAGATTGGAATTTCTTCAATACCTTTTGGAAGAAAGCAGTGGAGAAGTATGTGGAAAAGGGTGTATAAAAACTCGTCTTGGGAATAAGGCATTGAACATGTCTGATATGGAATTCACCCTTGAATTAGTTCAAGACCTGCTTGATAAAACAGACCAATGTCACTGTGTGGCTAAGGTAGAGATTCATCTCAAGATTCTTAAGTATTGTTTAGTCCAAGATGGCAAGATGTCCATAGATTGCCCTGAAGATTCCCTGCAAGATGAAATATTGGAAAAAGCCAAAGATCCATCTTTGAGACTGATGCCTCAGTCCCACTGAGCTTTGCGATGGTTTGGCGAACCACTGGCGAAGGAAAAGTGGACAATCGCAAAGCTTCG
>JAVSBT010293299.1:0-27398 GCA_033118115.1 Pharyngocirrus eroticus | reverse complement strand
TCTTTATAAAAGATAATGCTATAAAAGTATATATTTTTAGCTTAAGGACATCTTAAGCCACAGTTTGATGTCACTCTTTGAATTTTATTTAACATAAAAAAAAATTAGAAAAAAAAAAAAAAAGTTTTAAAAACGTCACATCGAGATTTTTATTTTTTAAGATATAGCCTGCCTTTAACTAATACATTCTTTTACATTGTCTTCATTCAATTTTCACCATATAGCAAGCAACATTTTATGAAAAAGTTATTGTTTGACCCATAAACTTACGCATATCTCTGGCATAGCTGCCTGACACACTAAGTATTACACTGTGGAAGCAGCTGATAACGAGACTTTTACATTACTCCAGGTTTTAATGGGTTGGTCTGAAATGTGATATTTTTTAACACACTAAGTCTTTATTGATTAAACTGAACAAAAGAACATTTAATTGTTCCCCAATCAATAACTGTTGTATTTTTTTTTAGTATTTCTAACGATACATTAATAAAAACACTTAAAGTCTATTGAGAAAGACTCGTTAGTCCATTTTGCAGTTCCAACACACTCAAAAGAGGTTCCTGTTTGCTAGGGCATAATATCTTGCTTGGTCAAAGACCGAAGTAGTCATGCCAACTCCAGCTGCTCCGTTTTTTGAGGGTATACAGCTTTGGCTTTGCAAGAAGTTATGATTACAATGATGGCAGGCGTTGTATGGTAAATTTTGAGGGCCACAAATGGTGGGACCAATCTGATATTGAAAAGTTTATCAATAAAAGATGTATGACAAAATTTGTTCCAATGTCCTTTCAATTTTAAAAAACTGTTTAAGTAGAAAAACAAAGTGAACAAAAATAACAGTTGATAGTTCGCAAAAACAGTGTTAGCTTACACCAGAACACTCATAGGGAGGAGACAAGCATTGCTAAAATCCCCCCCCCCCCCCCAAATTTAACTCTTTTTGTGGGACTATTCTTTTTGAGGTAATATCCTACCAGACAAAGTATATTTGAAAGAGTAATTCCTCCCTTTTGTAAAAAAAACAAAAAAAAACAAAGACCAGATTTAGTGGAATGACTTCATTTCTTTATTACATCCAAAGGATCTAATAGTAATCACTTTTGACACAATTGGCTTTCTTAATTTATACACATTTAACACACATATACAGAAATTACAATTCTAGATTCACAAATCACATCCAGTTATCTTTAGCAATCTCTATAATTCATCTAAATACTTTCCACAAGCAACAATGTCATATCAAGAAGTCTAGGTATTCAAGTCACTCACAACTAAAACATGCAAATGATTAGTTTAAGTAGTTGCTGGTTTTTACATTAAGACATTCACTTTGAAACTAAAAGTTTAGTTTTTGAATCTATTTTCACAACTGAAATACCAGTGTCTTTCATTATGTTCACCATGCTGGATGAGGGTAATAAAACTTACCATGATATACTCACGGGTCGACTTTACTCATGGGACAAGAGATTGGACAATTTTAGCCATATCAAAAATGTGTTGATACTTAATTTACATATTTCCGTTAATAAATATGCTTGCACTTGCAGGTACCTCTGACAAAAAACTAATTGCCCCAATTATCATCATCTTCTCACATAAATTATACATTATTATATGGCTTTGGTTATCATATGATTTTTACATTTCCTGGCTCCATATTCAGTTGTAGTTTAAATTCATGAATACTTAATTCAAAGTACAAGTCAAATTGTCTCCTCTCTCTACTCATTATGAGCAGATAACCCTCAGAGTATGACAAGACAGCTCTTGTATGATTATGAAGCAATGTTGTGTTGTCCCGCCCCCTCTGTTGTTTTTTGGTGGGATTATAGACATGAATTTTCCTACTTGTACAAATATCTACAAAGCCTAATTACTAATTAAGAGATGTGTACATTTCAGCATTGATCCTTCGTTCTGTTTAAAGCCATTGTAGAGCTTTATAAAGCTGTAATTCAAACACAAAAATTGCGGGGGGAAATTTTTAAATCTTTGATGTTCCAATCAAAGAGGTAACATTGGTTCCAAAATAGTCACCATACCAATCTGCCCAATACAAGTTTGTGAATCACAATTTATACACATACTCTTAAACTCCAATCTGCACTTTGACAACAGAATAGGAAATATGACAGATCGTTGTGTTTAGATAACCAGACTTCCCCCCCCACCCCCCAAACAATTCTCTAGATGGCGAACATTTCAAAACCTGGAATTGCAATTTCTTGTAAACAATCTGGCGAAGTACAGCAATATAACCTCTAAAGAATAACAGCATGGGAGAGAAAGCCAATCTCAGGTCTTGCTGCACAGAATAACTTTAACATATTTTGATCAAAATTTAGATTTTCCCATTTCTTACATCTCATATCCTGGTTTGTCATAAGACTGTAACCCAATCAGCTGATGACTTGAGATCAGATACAATACTAACAGATGAGTACGAGCAGAAACAAATGTACACAACTACAAACTTGTGTGTTTGACTTGACAACACTGTAATCTAAGAGTCTTGAATATATCAATATACATATTAATGTATGTTTTTTTCTTTGTTATAAGTAAGAATCTTTCATCCCTTTTAATTCCATTTATACAGGGTATAAGAGAGCCTATGTAATTTACTTACTATCCTAATACCTACAAACATCTCCTCATAATTACAATTCTAATTTTATATTAATTTTCAAAACCTCTTTTCCATTGTTTTTTATTACAATGTTTTAAGTGCAATACACTATGAATCAACAACAAACAGTCAACATGAGCTAATTATCATATAATTTGTGATGCATTTACTACTAAATCACACGACTATTCAGCTATGTGCACATAACAGTGTACTACCGTACCTTGCTTAAAAATCTACATGTTTAAGGAGGATGATAATTTTCTGGAAGAAAAAATTGTCTCATGATAACCATTTAGGTGAACCTCCTTCACTGTCATACTCAATGTATTAAAGAACCTAAATCAAACCAGTGAAGGGTTCAATTCTCAAATATAACGGTCTAGTGCTCAGGTAAATCAGCAAGGAAGTCAATTGAAAAACAACCTATCAAACACACATTTTTGTTCACAGTGATATGCAATAATTGTTAAATTCAAATTCTACACACCATTTTTTTCAATATGAATGTATAACAAATATAATTCTACGAGCTTTGATGGTGCTTCTAATGATTTACACTTGTAAGTAAAAGGTTACCACCATAACGTACATGATAGATTCTCTCAATAATTCCAACAAAAAATGCCCAGAGTGTAGTTACCCGCAACCATTAAAAATTAACATATTCTAGTCAGTGATTTTGTCACACATTTTCATTGACATGTACTGAAGTTGTTATATAAATGTACAAAACCTGCAGCAATTTATTTTCAATGCAAATACAATGCCAGTCCTAAAAGTAACTCAATTATCTTGGAATGTTGCAGAAAAAAACATACAAAAGATTATCAAATGACTAGATAATAACAATCTTTCTAAAGCTGGCTTATAACCAAACAATCTTTGGTATTTGTTGAATTTTTTTTTGATAATTTAGGGGGAAAAATTAAGTTTAATATGAAGACTGAAAGATACTGCTATGCAGAAATAGAAAGATAACCTAAGTGCGACTTGCTTGCAAGCCAAATATCCTGAGTATTGTCACTTTACAAATTGATATATCAAATTCTTGACTTTTTACCAATGACACAACCAAAAAACCCTGCAAAAGTCTTGCAATCAACCAAAAGTAACTCCTGTTCCAGAGCAGGATCAATGTACGTTCAATAGCTCCTTTCTATTTGCCAATGCCATTCAACAATAAAGAAACATTGCGGTCATCAAAAATCTTTAGAAATTATGAAAGAACACAGACAGAGAAAGATGTTGGTCTCTGCTAGAATGTCCTTGGTATTTCATAACCCATCATGGATTACAATGTCAGGATATAAGTTAACAAAACATTGATCCCTAATAATTTGTGAATATTACCACTTAAATTCAAACAAACACAAAGCATGATAATAAAAAAGAAGAAAAATGTGAAATAATATGGACGTAACTAAATGAAATACATACATAGATTTTTAGACCAGTTTGTTCAGACTCATTGAATTTTTTTTGTAAATTTAGACATAGATATATATCCTTTAGATAAAAGGTGGGAAGATACAATTTTTCCTTTAAATTGATGTGGCAACATTTTGGCAAAACATATCACATTAATTTTAGGTTTATAGATAAAATCATGCTCAGAATAATCCAGAAATATTGATACATTTGTTCAGGTAATATTTCTTTACATTTTATACCAGTAATGATAAGTCTGCATAGAACCAAAATTAGTTATCAACTAAAGTATTTCAAAAACAAACAAAAATAATTAAATAATTATAAAATAACTAAATTAAAAAGAAATTTATCACATAGCTTGATGTAAATAAGATAGCAATAATAATTCAATCAAATATCATAATAAGCAAAATTGGAATTGTATTGAATTGACTGTAAGTAGAAATAATAGCTTGTAAGTTAGTTACTTTTGACAAATTCTATATCATAATTTTTCTTTGTAACGATTAATGATTTACAAACATTTTCTGAGGCTGGCATATACGGATGTTGATGATGATGTAAATGATCTGTACAAAGTAATGACAAGAAAATGTCTTATAAGGGACACAAAAAGCACCTTTCCACAAAGGAAAAATTATTTAAACCTTTGAATTCAAAGCATTCTGACTACACGTACTTGTCTAAATAAGTTGTAAGACTTTTCTTAAAAAAAAACGTGTACATAAATTCTGTAACTTTCAAACTTGCTTCTTCTTTTCATATAACATTTTTTTTTGACATTTGCATGGCTGGATATTTTATGCAAGTAATTATTTGTTTAATGTCTAGGATAACTTGATATGCCAGGCTGCTAATGTACAACTTCATCACAAAATGTTTCTGTACTTTACATAATGAAAATATCCCCCTCTCCCAACCCTGACATGAAGTGAACTACATCACTTTATGTGTTTTTTTACAAAGCATAATTATGTACAGCTTTTTTTGTTTTCCACAGATAACTTTCTAAGACATTAACTGCACTCTCTGATCATAATTAATTTCCTTACATCAGTGCAGATTAAATTAACTCAGTCATAATTCCATATGTTTTTTACAATTTTCAATATTATCCCCATTGTGTGTTCTCTCCTATGCTGATCACATTGCACACTTTCTCCTACTTGAATCCTGATAATCAAATAAGCTGTTTATCTTACATCAGTATCATTATTAATATGTTGGTGCTCCATATTCTCCAGGTAGTGGTCCTTTCTTTTCTTCACTGAATGGTGCCTGTTGATAGGGACCACCTGCCATGCCTCCTCCTCCCCCCATGTTTCCTCCCATCCCTGGCCCCATACCACCTCCTCCCATGTTTCCTCCCATCCCACCTCCTCCCATGTTTCCTCCCATCCCACCACCTCCCCCCATGTTGCCTCCCATTCCTCCTCCCATCCCTCCACCTCCCCCGCCCATGTTCTCTCCTCCTGGGTAGGCAGGATAAGGGGATGGTGTTTGTTGTTCCCCAGCCGCATCTTGATCAAAGGTTGATCCAAAAGCATCTGCAGCACCCTTTCTATATTTCTGTACAGCAAAAAATGTGAGACCAGCCTGTGTAGAAAAAAATAATATTGCCTCAATTCATTGATATGGGAGTCATAGTGATATTTCACATTTCTTTCCAGGAGCATTTGAAAATAAAGGAAACACATATAATGTCATATATTCATGTTTCAATAACATTTTTTTTCAGTTGGAGTTACTTAAAGACTACATAATTAGGTTTCAGTAAGAATAATGTCTAAAATTATATTTATCCTTAGGAGTGAAATATCAACTTCAAACAGGGGTTTTGTAATAAAACAAAGGACTTACAAATGTTGCAATTGAGAAAAATGAAAAAGCTATTGCTGCCTCAGAACCACTTTTGCCTTTACCATCAGGGGCTTTTACTGTTGATTTTCTCCATGAGTCAGTCAAGTAACAGAATGTTACAAACCAAAAAAATGCCATTGCACCTACAAAAAAAAAATGAAATTGGAACATGTATGAGAGACACTCAAAAACACTCTTTTCATGATGAAAATCTTAACACAGGGTGAGTGAAGAGGTGATCAGAGACAGTCAATTATCACTATAAGTACTATAATAGATAATTCAAGAGAAAAAAAATACCCTTAAAAATCATATTTTGAGTACAATTAATCTTTTAAAATATAACACAAAGAAACAATATCTGGTCATGAATGAATATACAATAATAATAAATGCTTTATTTCTTGAGGGTAAAACCTTTACAACGTAAGCCATTGATTTTCAAAGGGCCCTCTAGAGGGTATTTACAAAAGTGATAGAATCTATACAATATATTTTATTTTTTAACAAAAATTGTTACAATTATTCAACTTACCTGAAAATCCCAAGTCAGCCATTACCACATATTTACGTTGTTGTATACTGCTTATGTTATTAAAGAGTGCATCTAGAACTAGTAGTGCTGCTAGGCCCAAAAAAGCTATTACTCCTATAGCCACTCCAAAACCACAGGCATTTGGATCATCATTAAATTGACATTTGTCTAGATACCAACTCTGTGATGATATGCAACCAAACACTATTATGGCGAAAAACTGAAAAATAAAAATTAAAGCCATATTTTATACTTCAGGAATATAAATTTATTACAATTTTTCACATTGAGAATATGTCTTTTTGTTTTGCTTTTTTTTTGTAAAAATGTGAAAGCTTGTAATCACACATGTTCAGTAAGAATTAGAAAACTTTAAATAAATTATTTTGTAAACTACAAGATATTAATGCTATTTCTAGGGAATCACACATGGGGCAAGGTGGGGGATTGAACCCTCAACCTTCTGATCTCCAAGAGCATGCTTTGTCAATGAGCCACTATGCCCCCATACTGTAGGGACAGCTGGTTTATTAAAATGGCTGCATTGGCATATTATAGCCAATAAAAATCAAGATGTAAAAGCACAATAATAAATGAATCCATTATGTTAGTGCAAATCCATCTTACATAAATATGGTCTAAATTGTTTTATCATTGGGGTTTTTTCATTATAGAATTTTTATTATCAACAATTATTGTATAAAAGCATTTTTTAACATGTTTATCCTTTCAAAAACCAGTGTAGTGTATTAAAAAATAATGACGATATAAATATCCTAACTATAAGTTAATTTGGAATCAGTCACTAAAAAAGCTAACACTTCCAGATGTTATGTCCTTTCATTGGTTATTCTGTTTAAAAAAGTACCTAGACTAGTCTAAAACATTGTTTTTGAAAAATTAAGGCCTTGCTTGCCATTGATTTTGTTTATGTTGTAATAATGCAAACATATGTATTTTCATTGCTAATTACAAGTCAAAAAACATACAAATAAACGTAACTTTTGAGGGTTTAACAGAACTTAAACAATAAAATCTATAATGTAAGTTAACTTACAATAATACATGTTTGCTGTTTCATTTTTCGGGAAGGTGATGATCCAGGGTGACGACTATATTTCTTGCGTAACAGCCCCCCCCCCCCTCCTGGATATTCTACTTGTGCATATCATTTTTTTATAGCAAGCTATCAAGGTACTTTTTTATTAAGTAGGCACATATTTCTCTTTGCTGTCATGTGTTATTGAATCCTAATCAAAAGATCCTGAGTCATAGTGTACTAACTCAATAACTGTATACTGTGTGTACACAAAGTTAAAGCTTGTCTATAGATTATATATAATTTATCTGAATAAATTTCAGTCTGGTTACACTGGTTGTAAGCTTCATTCCCTCTAGACTACAGCTTCAAGACTTTTCAAATGTAAAGACAACAAGGAGAGAAATAAAGTTGGGTTATCCAAACTGTTTAAATAGTTCTACATTAAGTATTATACTACATAACTTGATACCTGTAACCACATAGAAAACTTGGTACAATACAATGGTCCAATACAATATATGCCAACAGTGTAAACATAAAGCAAACTCTTTTATATAATGCCACTGTATTCAAAATTACTTATGGATTTCTACCTTGAACAATCAATTTCTCCTCATTCAATGGAACACAAGGTCATTTCTTCAACACATATTCTCCCCAATAAGCATAATTATTGATCACTTAATATGCATGCAAAACTTGGATACCCTTAGCTCAAATCACTAATTTAACACTAGTACTATCCTGACGTGTGGTAAGAAATAACCCACAACCATGTATCTGCTGGCTATCGCCCTTGCTTTTATCCCCGTTTATTCAATCAAGGGGTGTATAAATGGTTCAAATTTATTTGGTATCTCTAATATTTCTGAAATGAGTCGAATGGGTATTCGTGTATGTATGCTCTTTTTTTATAATTTTCAGTTGAGCAAGAGAATAAACGACTATTTCAGATTGCATATAACTGATGGCTTTAGACCTCAACACAACACTGATGTTGATAATAGGTCTTCCAATGTATTATTCCTAGAAAACGGATCATTATTTTGTTTTGCAACGAAAGGACTATCTTCAACTTGGCTGGGAAGAACTCCTAAGATCGGGAGAAAAATATTTGCCGATATGACCAAACAGAGCCTTAAACTATTGAAATAAAAATGACTAATATCTTACTTACCAGACTAACAGCTCTGAGTATAACCTGAGGCTGCTTGATGAAAGAAATTGGGTCGAATGGAACCCCTGCCTTCCCAGCACCGTATGCTTGTCCTCCGCTCTCCATCTTGAATCAGTGATGATGTTCAGAATGATGTCGATATCAGGTGCACGTGACGTCATATTTCCAATCATCAAAACAATGATAGCGATGTAAGGAAGTAACAAAACGTGAATTTCGTTTTTTATTTCGATCATAAAATATATTGACAATCATTGATATTTCCCTGTTTTCGTATAGTTTGAATAATTTGGATTAATGGTTTCGATTTTTAAATTTGTAGGAATTACATTACAGTACCAAGAACTAGTCTTGTTACTTCCGTTTAGAGAATTTCAAGCACGAGATATGGTGACGTTTTACACACATTTCGTCACCAGATGTAACATAACTTCTGTCGGGTTTACGATATAAGGGATAGAAACTATGAGGTGTCATACAATCAAACTTTGACGTTTAGCGAAAGATAGCCAACAACCATGTCAGGAAAACAAACCGATCAAGGTGACGACACATGCACTCTGTGTAGTGAACAAATCACAATATATGCCATTGGCAAATGTGATCACAAGATATGTTACAAATGTTCCACGCGGATGAGAGTGTTATGCGATCAAATGTACTGTGCCATTTGTCGCTCAGATTTGCTAAAGGTATGTGACAGTTTCAGAATTATGAATAAGAATAACAGATATAAATATCACAGATATCGTCTGCATCAAATCAAAAGCCTTTTGACAGCTGTCACAATCTACATGAAACAACACGCCCAACTAGAACGCCATGACTTAAGTGTCCCTGTCAAGTGTGAGTAAACGGAAAGTTCCTAGAATATCAAATCAAATCTACGAGCTGAGCCTAAACAGCCAGAAGTTCATAGACATAGCATGATTAACAGTACATAACCATGCCAAATTATCCAGGCTTCATCTTGATTTAAACATACACATGAACTTCATTACATATCTAAAACAATATCATATTGTATATGCCCAAGTACTAGTCTGAATTATTACAGGATAGTTAGAAACTGAAAGTGAAAGTGAACGACATTTAAGTTTTAACTGATTTCTGATTTTTTACAATAACGTTTCAGATGTCCCTTCCTTTCTCATCATAAACTTTTGTTGCAACAATTATATATAATTATGCAGCATTATATATTTTAATTCCAGTGCTCATTTTAAAATTGAATGGCCAAGAATTTCAAACATGATTCCTGTTTGATTAACGCATTGTAATAATTACGATGGCGCTATTGAATTTTGCAGCCTTAACGTATCAAAGAAATCCTACCCAAAATATGTATTTTCTGAACCACAACTGAGCAAAGATCCTAAAAAGATTCAATTAGATACATTCTCACTAAAAAAGTTGCAAAAAAACCTCAAAAATGACAAATATTTTCAAACAACTTACTAGCTAAAGATATTACTTCGATTTCAAAAAGCCTAAATTGTTGGCAACTAGGTCAACCCTGGAACGATAGTGTTTTTATAAGGTAATTTCTTACCTTGAAAACTACGTTTCGACCCTCACTAAGGGCCTTGATCACGTGAATGAAACACTATCGTTCCAAAGTTGCACAATCAATTTTCACATATGGATCTTGGAACCAATAACCTATTTGCTAATATAGGTCAACCCTCTTAATTGTTATGTGGAAGATAGAGATCCTGTCACACTCAACATAGCTACTCCAACGCTACAAAATGATAGAGACTCTTTGACAAATGGTGACACCGCACTTCCTTTGATTATGCCACTTCGGACTAACTTGACTTCAGACTGAGAACCACAAATAGAAACACATTTTAACTTTGTGTTTCAATTAGGTGGGGTTCTTCTAAATAATTGTTAACAAAATCTTCTTTTTATTTCAATTTTTAGGTCACATTTACCGAAGAAAGTGTGAAATATGCAGAATTATCAAGGCCAATTACTTACTTTTACAGGAAAAAAAGCATTTTCTTTCAAAGTGAAGTCATCAAGAATGCCTTCTTTGACTTACTGGCACATTCATGTGGATTATGCAAAGAGAAGACTTTTAAGTTTTTTGACGATTTGAAACATCATATGAGGAAAGAACATAATCAATACTACTGTGACATTTGTGTTGAGCATTTGAAGGTAACTAAGATAATCTGTATTAAAAACCCAGGTTGAATTTAAGTTGTTTTGGTTTGTTTCTTAGAAGACAATTCTTTTAATGATGGACTGTAGTAGACATGGACATGATGGTGACCTAGTGGATAAGATGTTGGCCATTGAATAGACAGGTCCAAGAGATCAATCCCAGGCCAAAGCATCATGGCGTGTCCTTGAGCAAGAGGCTTTACTCTTTATTGCTTCAATATTCCTACTGTTGAATTGTATCTTAGGTGGCCCTGAAGCCAAAAATATTTTTTTTTACAGGTCCAAGTTGTGTAATAACAGTATTAAAAGGAGTATAAAATCTCATCTCATGAAAAACTTCTATCCCTCAGAAGGCTGTATCATTATATTTGTTTCTTGTTTTTAGATATTTTCCTATCAAAGAAAGTGCTACGATAGAACCAAATTAGCTCAGCATCGACGGGTTGGAGATAAAGATGATAAATCTTACAAAGGCCATCCATTATGTGAATTTTGTGATGACAGGTATCTGGACAAAGATGAACTCCATAGTCATCTCAGGAAGGATCATTACTTCTGTCATTTTTGCGAGGCTGATGGAGTCACAAATGAATATTACAAGTAAGCCAGTACTTTTAATCAATCTTAGCACATGTGTCCTATAACTTGCCCTCAAGACCTAAATAATAATTAAAAGGATTAAAATATTAGTATTCAATCCTTTAGGATTCCTAGCCCTCAAAGTTGTGAAATATGTAAATATCTATTTACCCTCACTCATATTTGATTTCATATTTTTAAAGATCATGTTACTTGTTTCTATGATTTTTCATCAAATTTTTCCTCTGTTCTTTTACTTTCCTAATAGGGGATATGATTCCTTGAAAGACCATTTCCGTGTCAATCACTATCTCTGTGAAGAAGATGACTGCTGTAATGTACAGTTCACCAATTGTTTTAGGTCAGACATTGACCTTGTAGCTCACAAAGCTTCGGCACATAGCAAAACCATGAAAAGGTCACTTATGAAACAAGCTCGAACCCTTGATATTGAAGTTAACCTTGCCCCAAGGTTAGGGAAAGGAAGGGAGAGAAGAGACAGGAGGGAAAGAGATCCAGCAAGAGGTTAGTGTAACCGCAGTATATTTTTGAATCTTACTTTATTGTGATCTGTAGAGCAGATCTTGGCCAATTCAGTATAAGCAAACTTAATATTAGTTAGCATTCCGACTTGCTGCTGAATTGGTAGGGATATTTTGCACCAGCACTGAATTTGTGACCCCAAATTGTCAAACCGTCTTTAATATTTGGCCAAATATAACTTTTCAGAAATTCTAAAGTCAATTTGATTCAGTTAATGATTCCCTGGTATTACACTGAACTTTACCTCGTAATTAGAAATGTTATTAGCATAACATAAACCAATAAGGATTAAAGTGTTTTTATATATTGTGACTATTTTATTTCAGGGGTAGTTACAGGGGCTGATTATGAAGAAGTTGATTCAGATAGGAGACGACAAACTTACGCAGGTAGAGGAAGGGGAGGTGCTCAGGACAGGCAAGAAAGACAAAGACTGAGAGAAAAAGAGAGGTAAGATTACATTTTTAGCTAATTCATGGTTAGAAAAAAAATGGTAGTTACTTGGTAGGCCCCTCCTTTACTCGTGTTTTGCGGGTATAAATTCAACAGTTTGATAAAACCTATAGACCTTTCTTTCAAGAAAATTCCAGGATTTTGTTTAAATTATGCTCCAAACAAAAAGCCACAAACCCGAAGAAGGCAAAATAAAAGATGCTAATACCATGCATTGTCTTACATTATAGGGAAAAACAAGAAACTGCACGGGCCATAACTGCTTCCGTGACAGAGATGCAGAAATCAAGTCATGTCCATGTTGTGGATGAAGCTTTACTCAGGCCTAGACTGGACAGTGAACCCACCGTAGAACCAGCCACATACGCAGGTAGAAATGAAGATTTTCCATCTCTCGATGGAACAACAAAAAAAGATTCAAGCTCTGATGAGGAAGCAAAGCAATCAAATAAAGCAGGTTATGATGGCAGTTTGGCCAATAAAGTAAGACAAGCTAAAGGGATGGACTTCAGAGATGGGGATATGATGGGGGAAGATTTTCCAAGATTAGGCAATGTACCAAGAACTTCTAATTCTCCAATGGGGGATGATTTTCCAAGATTAGGCAATGGACCAAGAACTTCTAATTCTCCAATGGGGGATGATTTTCCAAGATTAGGCAATGTACCAAGAACTTCTAACTCTCCATCCCAGGCCAGGCGTCCACAAGTTGCTTGGTCAGAAGGGGGGCAAAATAAAGGTGAAGATTTTCCAGTACTTGGAAAAAACTCTGGACAACCTAAAATGTCAGCTAACCTTGGGACATCATGGAATAACAAGGCAGCACCTAAAACTAAAGCTGCTCCTGCCAAGCCTCAAAAGGTTGTGAATCTTACACAGAGTTTGAGTGACTTCCCAACTTTAGGCAGCATGAAAAATCGGTTGATGGGAAATGCTAGTGGCCAGTCTCTGCCACCAGGTTTCACAAGTAGAGCAGAACCCAAGTCAACATTTTCTGCATCTAATACGGTGAGAAAGGATGCACCAAAACCAAAACCAAATAGTGGTGTAAGACAAAATGACTTGCAAAATAAAACAAAAGAGAAAAACCAGCAAAGGAGTCAAAGCCAAAAGATAACCCCGTCAGTCACAACAGTTGCACCTGCTACTGCAAACATAAAAAAGCAAATGTTACTTGAGGATGAATTTCCTAGTATGCCTGCTTCCACGGCTCCTACATCTAATGTACAGTTAGTCAAAGCTTCCTCGGTAGACCCTGGGCCCAAAAGAGGGCAACAGGAGAGACTTCCAACTCCTGATGATTTCCCTTCTCTTGGTAAATCCAGCAAGCCTGTCGTGCAAAGTAATTCACAGTGGGGACCAAAACAAAGCAATACAGAACCAGTTAAAAAAGAGGATAATGAATTCCAGAAAGTAAAGACCAAAGGCAAAAAGGGTAAAAAGGGAAAGTCCAAAGGCAAAATAACTGTTCAGAATATACCATCATGGATGATAGATAGTGAAGAAAGTGAAAAGTCTGATGAAGAGGCTGATAAAAAGGAAGCTAATAATCAATCACAAGAAACAAAGGTCACGGTGTCTGACAGAAAAGCTCCTACAGAAGATACAGGAAAGGAAAATACAAAAGACTCTGGTAGCTCTGTTTCAAAGAAGAAACAAAAGAAGAAGAAAAAGTCTGAGAATAAAAATACAGCAGACAACCACACAGACAAGAAATCAATTACTGATTCAGACAGTTCAACAAGCACACCAAGAGATACTGACAAGAAGCAAGTGCAAAGTAAGGAAACAGCTAATAAACCTGTGGACAAGTTTGATCCTGCCACCATTCTTTCTAGTGTGAAAGATATTCAATTAGATGATTTCCCAGCACTCCCAGGATTCAAAAAGAGTACAACCAACCCACCTCCAGGTTTCCAAAGTGGGTCTACAATAAAGTCACCACCACCAGGTTTTGGGGTTGTTGTTCCTTCAAAGGCACCCCCTCCAGGGTTTTTAACTGAGAGAGTACCAAATTCAAATGACACTTATACTAATACTGTGCACATAGATACTGACATTGGCAATAGCAATGCCTTTTTCGAATTTGTCAAACCTGACAACTTCACAGAGAGAAATCGTAAACTCATTGGTGATATACAGGAAAGAGCTGATGAGGAAACATTTCTTCAATTTAAAGCTTATTCTGGCAAGTTTAGACAAGACCTCATAACTGCAGCAGATTACTATGAATGTTGTCAGGGAGTCCTCGGTCAAGATAATTTCAATGAAATATTCCCTGAACTCTTAGTTTTATTGCCCGATATTACAAAACAACAGGAGTTGTATATAGTTCATGACTGTAAAAAGGCTAAGGCAGGACATGGAAAGAAAAAAGGCTGGACTAATACGAACACAGCTACATTCAAACCATGTCCAACTTGTTTACAAGTCCTTAGTAAACATGATTATGATAACCACATTTCAAGTCACAGTTTTTCTGCAGACTTTCCATCACTTGGTGGTGCCAAAAGAAATATGAGTGCGTTTGCAAAAGCGTACTGAACATAGATGTTATTTTTGTTGCTTTATAACCCTTAAAAATCATGTTGTTTTCGCCTAATGAGTAAGGTTATTAGGTCAGCCTTGATTTTAAAAACAAAGAAAAGAAATATGAGTTTGTATTCAAATTTCAAGGTAATATTTTTTCTCCATAAAACAAGTTAACACTGTATGTTTTATTGTATTGTCTTTATTTATATATATGTATGATTATATACAATGTAAGACACTACTAGTCATTGATAATATGAGAAAAAAAACACCTTTATAATGTATCCTACAGCAAAGAAACTTGCACAATGTATTCACTTTCTTCGAGTTATTGATTTCACTTATGTTCAAGTAGGGGTGATAGTTATAGTAATAAAAATGTCTGTAAGAAACACTTTTTAAATGGATAATTTTGTTATCGACAGACCATTAGATGGCCTGAATAGCTTGATAGGTTTTTATTTAAAGAAAATGTTACAAAAATAGCATTTGTTAAATAAGCCTCCATCTTTTTACAAGTAGGAAGACAATGTCTAATTTGTAGGCCTTTTGATTTTAGAACTTTCACAGCAAAGACATAAGTATGCTTATAATTTAGTGATACGTGAAAGTTCAGTTTTGCCCAGTGACATTTGTAACAAAATTGTGCAAAATTCTATTATTTTAATACACCATTGTTTCTGTTTTGGTTAATAAATATAGGTTTATTAAGACAATAAGCTCAATATTGAAATCTTGTTGTTGATTGATTGAAATTATTTTATTCATTCATATGTGATACAGAAGAATAAAAAGAGTAAAAATTTGGTGATACTATCAAAAAATTGGTTAAACATGTATAATTAAAAAGAAGACTCTAACAAGTAAGACATCAAACAAGTCTACTTGTTTCCAAAGTGGACTTTACATTATATCAAAGGAGCAATACACAGCCATTTAAGGTTTAAAAACAAATGACATAAACTAGATGAAAGAAATTTATAGAGATTACATAATCATGAAATGTTAAAATAGTATCACAGATAGGTAAAAACAGAAAAAAATAATCCATTTCATTTGACATGGAAGCCATGAAATATAAGTTGCATTTTTTTTTTTAAAGAATCAGTCTCTTGTATATCCTTTAAAAGACTTCCATAACTTTATCCCTTGACAAATGAATTAGCGTCGATTTATTTGGCTATCACTATCAGTTCTCAAAATTACATTTTTTTTGTGCTAATTTCTGAAAAAGTACATGATATTTGAAGCACTGATAACTGATTTTAAGTTGGTGCGATGATTTTTTTTGGTCGTTTGAAGAATTGATAGCATTTGTTAATATATTTGCTTTAATTCACAACTTCATATAATGATTGTGATTTTTTAAAATATATTGTTGATTACAAATACAGTGTTCACATGTGCTCCAACAGTCTTATATCCACAGGTAACACTTCAAATAATGACAAAGTGGAAGTTAAACAGTCTACTCATATCTAAGACCTTTTTAGCCTTTTCCTTGGATTGGTTAACAGCTAAATGTGCTAGAGTCTATGTATGGCCCTCAAATAAATAAAACAAAATCTTCTTTTCACTTTGAATATACAATTAAGATTACATATCTGCAAGTAATTTAAAGAACTAAAGCAAGAGAAATTTTAATTGCAAATGAATGCTCACTTAGTGTAATATTTTATAAGAGTCAAATTCAATGAGTTCCCATGGCCCAAGAAAGAAGGGGACTTATATGTACTAAAGGGAGGTGGGCATGTTAGGAAGTTTTAACATGCATTGGATAAGGGGTCTACTTATAAATAAGGTCTTTTTTGAACAGTAATTTAGTTGTGATTAGAAGGTGAATCCTTTAGGGAATAATTTACGGACTCAAAGTTGATTAGCACTTTTAGGATTTTGTATAGCAGTTTGGATATCTGCGATGTTAAATTTGCACAGCAGTTTGGCATTTTTGTGTAGCATACTGCTATGGGAATCAAGGTAAATTATTCCCTGTTTAGTAAGGTGGTGATCATCAAGTGAGGATACAAGATATGTTAACTTTAGCTTGTCACTTATGTCTTACTGCATTTTACAGCAGTTTACAGCAGTTTTTTTTGTTACCACCCGAGCCACCATTGCGGTAGAGCACTGCTCGGATTGCAGTTTCAAACACATTATTTAGACCTGTTCCTTTCAGGGCTGAGCATTCAATATAATCTTTAGCATTTATTTCTTGGCGGACAGATTGTGCATCACCGGAATGAACAGGGACCATCCCCTTCTCCTTGAGGGCCGTTATGGTGTCTGGATCGGACATTAAATCACTTTTGGTTCCAACTAGAATAACTGGTACTGAAGGACAGTGGTGACTGACTTCTGGATACCACTGAAAGTAAAAATCAACATAGATTGGAAAATTAATTTTAATTAAACCCAAACCCAAACAAAAGATGGTTAAAAGTCAAATGTATTTTTATAAAGTTATATTTTACCATTGAAAAGACCCAGTGTAGTGATGTCATTGACTATGCTGTCTGACTTTTTGATATGAGTGCAGGAGTGTAAACCTTGAAAGAAGGAGCTATTTCTTGGAAAGAGAGGGGGTTCCAGCATTCTTCAAGGTTTATATATTTGTAGACAAAAGAAAATTCTGATTCCCACCAGAAGAAGAAATCCTCCCCCCCTCCTTCTACTTTGGAACAATGGATTCTGTACCAACCTAGTTTTCCCATGACCACCATGAATTGCTATCCACAGACCTGTTATAGATCATCAATTTATTCAATATTTAAATGCATACTCACTTTTGCTTTGATATTTTCAAGGGAATTCGGGCTGATTAGTGAAAAACATAGCAAAAAGACATCCTAAAAATGGAAAGAAAAAGAACAGAGGAGATATTACTTGTAAATCTTACTGATGAACTGTAAATTGATTATGGCGACATTCATGATTTTATCCAGTTATACAATAATGTAGTTTGAATCCTTTATTTATGAGAACGCACTGTCTACCATGCTTCTTATTTGCATCGAAAAGAGACAAGAAGTCAGGCTAAATGGTAAAACACAAAGTGATGTGCATTTTTGTTTGTATTCAGAATACATTTATTATTGAGTATACGTGTACTAGTAATCATATTGTAAAACAAATATTGCTATGAAAGACCGAGAAATAATACCGTTTGAGGGTAAGAAAGAGGTCGGAGTCGATCATAATCTTCTTGCCCTGCAGTGTCCCATAGACCTAGATTTATTGGTCTATCATCCACTTCCACATTTGCAGAATAGTTCTCAAACCTAAGAAAAACATGAAGATAATTTATGCAAATTATAAAATATAATGCCTGCTTATTGACACATATGCAGTCAGACAAATTGCAGAGTGCCTATCAATGCAAGGAATGGCAGATCTTTGACACTCTCCTCTTGTGTGTAATCGCAATTTTTCGATGAATTGGCAGATGACTAGCGATCAAACTAAGATTAGCAGCACTATCAGATCTTTGCTCGTTTCCTTTTGCAATTTTCTCTGGCAGTGTGACAACAGACTGTGCAACAAATACCATCTTGTCACTCTGCAGCACACTGGCGGATATTTGGTGCCAAATTCTCCTGTGTGCCCCTTTATAGCTGAAGAAGACATTGCACTACTTTGTGAAAATCACTTTACATCAGCCTCATTTTGAAAGGATCAAAGCAGAAAGATAACTCAATCAGTTTTCAATCAATTTTTATTGATAACGTGTTATCTGTACAAAGTAGATTTTTTGCTACTGCAACACAATGCAATAAAAGAAATTACTAATTATTAAAGGTTTTTTTTTTGATCCACCCATATCATGTCATATTTTTTTTTGCAAAAATATATAATTCTTCATGACCTTTCAACAAAAGTTTCCATCAATATACACCACAACACAACTTGTTACAAAGCATTGAAAATTTGGACACCATGGTATAATCAGTTTGCAGGACTATTCAATTCAATATATTACACCTAATAAACAGTGGTCTTTTCAGAAAATTCAAATTTTTAACACATTAGCAAACAATATTTTCAAAGATAAGCTTTGTTGTGGCAAAGACATGCAGTGGAGCAACAAGTGAACAAAATAATGCAAAATTATTACTATAAAAATGATCTAGACCTATTGTCTTTATCTCAATGTTCATTAAACTAATTAACAAGATGTAATGAATTTGCAATTGGCAACAGTGGATATAGGAAGCAAACAAAAATGACAAATATTCAACTGAATTTTTTTAACAAGTCTTCAAATCAACTTACAAAATCAAATGCCTCCCCCCTCCGAAATAAAAAAAACTGAACGAGTAAATGTAAGGTCACATTCTTATTGAATGGACATTTGTATTAACAGTTTTGTTTCACCTTCATTTGGAAGCAGCTTGAACATTCTTTGTGAATCTTTAGAAGCAACTTTATATTCCTTTGGTAAAAAGGTCATATAATTCCATCATGTTTGTATATAATATGAGCACAATATCTCAAAATGTTTATGGGAGAAAAGGTCAATAAGAAATTACCGGTCAAGAAAAATGTTGGTGGAAGCCATCATACATAAGTATATATAGTATATTCATTTTTTTGTGTTGTTCAAATGCATTTAAAGAACACTCACTTAGTCTTTATGTTTTACCCAATTGAATTCATCATACATAATAAAATCACTTACTGCATGGCTACCAAGTCATTAAATTTGATATATCGAAGAAAGCATGCTTAAAATTTGCTGTTCTCATTTTGGCTCTTCAAGAAAGCTTGGTGAATGCATTTTTATTCTACAACTATTCCATACAAAGCTTTTATTTACATGATGGTAGGTTTATAGTATCTTATAAAATATAACCATTGTAACTTTAAAATAAGATTTACAAATCAATCATATATTTCTGATTTAATAGATTCTCTAGGAGTTTGGGGTTATATATTTATCAATTTTGGCTATTTCAAAAGCAATTACTACATTGAAACCATATATAACCATAGTTCGAAAATTGTATCTACCTCTTTTTCAAACCTTTTTATTCAAATCTAGTAATTATCTTTTTTCTTCCCTTTAATGAAGAACCAAAAGGAAGATAAATATTGTAAAATAATTTCTAATAGTATCCTTTCATCCTTGATTCCATAACAATTCATTGGATTCTTCATAATTCTATATTCTTCAGTTGTAAAAAAAATCACAGCTCTCTACAACCCATAGCCTATAACAATAAACATTTACTTTTTTGCTTTGGTTTAGGCTTGGGGCAAAGTACAGCTCTAATGGCCTCATCAAAAACTGTTTTAAGGCCCTTCTGTGTAAGCGCTGAACATTCCAAATATTTTACAGCTCCAATTTCTTTGGCCATTGCCAAGCCCTGTGGGTATGTAATAGGAGACAACTTCTTCTCTTTCAGTTTCTCTACTGTCTCCTTGTCTTCTCTTAAATCAAGCTTGGTCCCAACAAGTATGATGGGGGTATTTGGACAATGGTGACTAACCTCTGGATACCACTAGATAAGTAAACAAGGGAAGAAACCATATGGTAATGTGCAAGCTCAAATGTTATTATGTGTGTTAGATTGATTGATTCAATTCATAGGACAGTGAACCTTTTTACATTGAAAGGAATATTTTTTCCACATCATATCATCTTGCTGCAAAAACAAATTTCTTTGAAGAAACAAATCCACTATACAAAGTGTTCTTCAGGATTTATCCCTATGGTTGTACTATAGATTTGTTTAATTCATACATTTACCATTATTATTCCTATCCCTTACCCAGTATTTGTATGGCTACAAGATCATAATGATATGGTATGAAACCTTGTTCCATTTTTTTAACAAAATAGAAGATGTCAAATCACATCAGAATTAATTGCTAAAATATTTCTATAAACTTAGTCACATCATTATATAATTTAGAATTAACCTATTCATACTCTAGATTTTGTAATAACATACCTTGGCCCTGACATTTTCGAATGATGCTGGACTTATGAGAGAAAAGCAAATGAGGAAGACATCCTGAAAGTAAAACATCAGAGGTTAAGTCAGAGGGAACAGACAAAGTTCAATCGAAAAGATCATGGTTGGTTGGGTAATAACAAATTGTAGCCAATACCTGTTATGGCACTCTTTATATACGTTTTAAACCAATTTAAATTATTCAGTTTTTCATCAGGTATTAAGCTAATTACCAGAATCATCTAGCATACAGTCCTAATTTCAGTAAAATATGTAATAGTTTAGGACCCTGTTCATGCTAATGACTTACTGTTTGAGGGTAAGAAAGTGGCCTAAGTCTGTCATAATCTTCTTGTCCAGCTGTATCCCATAGCCCTAAATTAATGGGTTTGCCATCTACCATAACATTTGCAGAATAGTTGTCAAAACTGAAAAAAAAGAAGATGCAGTGTTCCTTACAAATAAAAAATGAGATGGTATAGGAGAAACAACTCTACTGTACAAAATCCAATTCAATACAACATTACTGTGCATATTGGTAAAAGCTTTTTACTCAGAAATTTTTGGCTGACAGACTGGATAGACCAAATTCAAACATACTTGTATCACGCACATAGAAACACCGGTATAATTTTGCGTCATAGAAATTATCTATATCAGTATATTTTAATCAAAAAATGATTTAAATTTCAAAAATGTTCACAAGACTATATCAATTACTTGAACATGGGTTTAAACCAGTACAGTCCAGTCTGTCATTGTTATTGATTGCTGGATTAACAAATAAAAACATATAACTATATACTCAACAGCAAAAGCATAAGGAAACAACATGAAATGAAACTAGCGAATCGAGAACTTTAGAAGGAGCAGATTTACGAGACAGTTTACTCCATAGACACAGATACCTATGGCACATATATCTGTAAGAACAAACAATTCACATAATGTTTAAAGCAAAAGGAAACTAAAAATGAAATAATCATTTACAACAACAGACAGCTATCAGAAAACAACAATTGCAAGATTTTCTTACTGGAAATGATGGTATCTGTACTTTCAAGAAAATCTACTATTACTCCCTATACTAGTCTAGAATAGAATTTACACATATATAATAAAACCACATAACATTTTACAGATTTTTACAATGTGGCTGAGGTCTGTACACTGATTTGTATTACATAAACTGTTTATCAATTTACAGCAGTTAGTTAAAGTATGACTCTCTTTGAGTGTCCTTAACCTTTTGTAAATATCAAAGAATGCGGTTGCTTGATTGGTTTTACCGTTTAGTTCATGTCACTATAACAAGGATATAATTTAATTGTAACTGGAGTCATTATATAAACATTATGTGTTTTTCTACAGTTTTTAGTGATGGTGCGAGTGTGTCCTTTGATATAAAATGATTCTAGAATATGACTGCAGCTATGCATGTCAAATGTCTATGATATAACACCAAAGTTATCACAGAATCATTTGAACATTTTGAGCTGAAATATTGTTCTAGCTGTGGTCTTATCAAATAACACAATTCATGAAACAACTCTGGGTTAAATCAAACCAAAAACGTATCAAAATTATGTCATAGGGACCATTTAAAACTTATATTTTTATATCTAACAGATTGCAAACATGTTTATCAAATAAATAGTCGTTGAAAAATTATGGAGAAACAAAATCATTCTCCAGGAAAAATCCGAAAAATTTAGATGGTCCACAAGAATTATGGAATTTGATTCATATAAAAATCTGTCACATAAAATGCTAACACGTATCTGGGACTTGTATAATTTAGCCAATTAAAAACAATCCCAAAACAAAGAATTCACAATAAGCACTTATCACTCTGAAGCATACAAAGCATCTTTAGCTCTGTGGCATTTCAGTGCCATTTAAACAGAAAACCCAAAGCCTTATTTTCAAAGACAATTGTATCCAGGAAGCTACTTTTTCCTAATGATTTATGCAGTATCTTTACTCACTATCTCAAATATTTCCTCATAGAACCTTCTGTAGCATCATTAATCAATTTAATGCAACTTGAAAAAGTTTGTCATTATTCTCAGTCACATTCAATTCTACCCTGCTCTGGTATTGTTGCTTGCTTACTGCTTCTCAACCAATTTCGAAAACAGCTTGTGTTTGTATAGAATGATACAATGTGTATCATATCCACTGCTCACTTAGAAAAGAACTCGGAGCGTTTTACAACAGAAGTCATGTGATCAAGCCCTCTAGGAGAGGACAAATCGTTATGTTATGAGGTGAGAATCATTCCTCAAACTTTTGTCCTAATGAAAAATAATTGACCTTATCATGGATCTTGGAACCAATAATATTTTTGGTAATAGCAGAAGTCTTCTGTAGTTTTTGATCACTTGAAAACTTTCTTTTTCAAAAAATTGATAAATGCTACTTTTGCTTTCAGTACCGCCACGTAATTCATCACTTGACTATTCTATCTCAAGACTGGAGTCAAAGAATATAGCATTTAGGAGGAGAAAAAAAAGTCCTATTAGCATATTCTTTACACAGATTCATTGTGAATTTGTATTCATACAGCCATCGACAAAATGTAGATCTTTGCAAAAATTCATTCATTTATTTGTTTCATATGACATCTGCTAACATTTCAATTCATTTCTTTAATAAACATGTTTGCAGTTCTGTTAAAGATTTAATTGACACTATAATTATTTAGGAAAAAAAGTTACTTTACCCTTTAAGTTAAATCAATGAATGAATGTGTCACATCACTGATAAAAAGAAAAACTTTCCAATCATATTGATATTGATAAAAAAAAGGGCTCAAAAACAACACCTCCATAAAATATACTGGAATGGCATTTCCTTTTTTATTCGAGGTTTTCTTCTTGAGCAAAGCTTGGTTTAAATTACATTGGTTAACTACTCAACCACCTACACTCATCATATATTTGTCAAATAAAGTCTGAATGAAACTTACACTGTTGGGATGTATTCTCCTGGAAAGGCATTTGTCGTGTAGCTGATCAGTAAGCAGGTTTTACCAACAGCACTGTAAATATACAAAAAGAAAGAAATCAGAAATAATATCATTATATTACAAGCAAATGTTATTTGTTACCATATCACTAATCAAAATGTCAAACACATTTTTATCAGATCACTAAAATTCTTTGTCAGGGAGTCTCACTGTTACTTGTAATTTTGAATAAGAATAAGGGCCAACATAAGGACATGCCTACAGATTAAAAAAACAAACAGATTCTGTTGGTTAAGGGTCTGTAAAGGATAGTCGATTTTTTTTCTCCTCCTACTGTCCTAGGTATGAAAAAAAGTACAACTTAGTGATAGGCTATGAAAAAAATCAATAAAATGTATCACAATAAAATGGGTCAGTGGTACCAATGAATCAACCAACTAATCAATGCTGACTGTTCTAACTGATTATTGACCAGTAGTTTTCAGCCAAACATCCAGAAGTGGACTAATTATCATAGAATAAATCTTTCAGGTAAGTATCAATGTTGTAACAGTTGGGACTTTCCCTTTCCAAAAGATTGTACAGGAAGTTAACACCTAAAATATTATCTATTTACTTTGATAGTTAAAAGTTATGTACACTTCATATTTAGACATAGATCCTGTAAGATAAGCATAATTTCATCAACCAATTGCTGATGTCAACTTGTAAATTTCATTCTTTGTTAGACTATAAACATTGATCTGCATGCACTCTAATATTTTGTACTCCCTGCAATAATTATCGTTTGTCAACCAAAAACATGAAGTATGTTAGTCTTCCCTTGTCATGTTTTGAAAATCTCAATCAAATTCTTCTTAATAATATATTCTTCAAAATATTCACTTTTCTTTTACACGGGTTAGTGATAACATAAAAAGTACTATGAATTTGTAGATCTATTCTGACTTATTCTAGTTAACACCCTTCTAAAGCTACCATATAAATTGACAAGGAAGTTTGATGTTTCCTTGTTCTTGAATATAAATCGATAGTTGGGATGATTTTGCAATGAAGAGTGACTCTTGAGTCAAAAATAGCCACTGATAGCTTCTAGATTATACATGACACGTTATAATATGTATTATATGTCATGGGTGGTTCTGCCTTGTGCCCCCTGTACCCCTATCTCTGGATACACCTATGGATGTCACTACTCAAAAACAAGTTGGCAAATGTTCTTAATGAAATCATTCTAACAAATACTTTGAAAAAACTAAATGTCTTGAAAAATCTAAATGCATAAGTAAACAATATTTTATTACAGTTGTGAGAAACAACTTTTACTCAAGGTTGAGTCAAAGGGGCTAATTGAAAATCTAATTTCAGAAAAGTGCAACTTCTTGCAAATAGATATCAGCATTCAATTAAAAAAGTAATAGAAATGACACAGATAGATTTTGTTTCAGAAAAAAACATAATGCAATGCTAGCAAACCTTTGTCAGAAAAATTTGAGTAATACCATTATAATAAGCTATGACTCATTCCTTGCTTCAAAGATGTCAACAGGCATGTATTTCAGCTCATATACATGATAACATCAACTTAATTTTTTGCTCTTTTATTTTAAAAAAATTACATATTGAAAGTTTTACCATTAGGAGAAAAGGGTAAACCAACAGAAGGTCCCACAAGCTGGGGGCCAAACATTTCCAGAATTACATACCCACAAACCTTAAACACAGAGAGAGAGAGAAGGGTCTCAAACAAAATTGTAAATACTAAGCCTTGTGATATATTCATGAAATATATCTAAAGCTAAAAGCTAAAAGACAAAAATGATCATTGAACACCAGACTGTTGTTCCTTGCTATGTATATCTTCTTATACAATGCCTACCATAGGACTGATAGTAATTCAGTTGCAAATACCAAGATAATTATGTGTTTAACAAACCCCAAATCTTGAATGTTCACAATCAAAATGTTTCTTAATGTATTTCTAGTCCAATACCCGTTTTATTGTGAGAATTTGAGGTCAACATATCTTACAGACAACATGTCAACTAAGTCGGGGTATCCAGTCAGGAAGTTGTACATGGGCCACCAGAAGAGGGTCCCCAGAAGAGATCCCCAGTGTGTGTCCAGGAGACGTACATCACTAACAACAAATGCTTTACTTAGCATTTGCTCTGATATACTCATTTGAACTTTTTTTGCTAGTTTAGAACATAAAGAATAAACTATGATCAACTATTTCATGTATGGCGACGATCAACCAAACAGGAAGGAAAAAACGACAAGTTTTGGACAACTTTGACAAACTTTTTAGAGGCAAATCTTAATCCATAGGAATAAAAAGTAACAAACTTACCCGTCCCCAACGACAACACACTTAATTGCTTGCATCTTATTCTTCTATTGCGTGAGGAGACTAAAAATCAAACACAAACTTAATCGGTAGGGGTTTCGTTCTGCACTTCCGCAGCATAGATTGACGCTTTACTATATGGGTGTGAAGTTAAGATGGCGGTATATGTACGATCTAAATTTAGTCACATATTACGGAATAGTACGAGAATTTCCGAATCAACAGGCACTTACTAAAAACCGGAGTGAGCCTACTTAGACTGACTTGGCATGGGGAAAATTGTCATATAAGGGGGGGGTTCCTTGGGAATTGGGATTTGGCCTTTTTAATTGTTTGGGACTTGGGATTTTCAGATTTAATTTCTTGGGATTTGGGATTTACCTATTCTTTGGGATTGGGATTGGACATTCTAATTGTTTGGGTTTTGGGATTTTGCATTTGAATTTTTGGGATTTGGGATTTGGGGCTTTCACTATTTGGATTCTCTGGGATTTGGGATCCTATCTAATTGTTTAGGATTTGGAATTTTGATTTTTGATTCTTTAGGAACTGGGATCAGACCCCCCCCCCCCCCCTCATATAATATTTTTTTTGTAATATATTCATTTTAATATTGTGTATCTCCAAATTAAATTTCATCACGATATTTTCATTCTTGAATAAGTGGCATGATTTTTTTCATTTTCTGTGAATTTTGAGAAAAACTTCAAAAAAACATCCGAGGTTTGAAAAACAGCATATCGATATGAGAATATTCTTCTTATACAAAAGTTCTTTTTGCATCTTGTCAATTTATAGACAAGGTGTCTTTCTCCTAGTTTTACAGTATTTATCTTGCAAGTTGCAGGGTCATGAGTTTTCCCACATCGATTTATCTGCATTCCATGGGGGGGGTCTTCCATGAACATGTTAAAAATCTCATCCCAGGTTTCATTTTGAATATGATGACAAAATGTGAACAATTCTTTGATAAATATTATGCAAATATGTCCAAGGTAGTTGTGAAATGTTTTACTAGCGGTGTAACTCACTGATGTAAAAAAAAAATTGAGGCACTGTTTCTAGAGGGGGGGGGGAGGGGGGGGTCTGATCCCAGTTCCCAAAGAATCAAAAATCAAAATCCCAAATCCCAAACAATTAGATAGGATCCCAAAT
>JAVSBT010293077.1:0-12038 GCA_033118115.1 Pharyngocirrus eroticus | reverse complement strand
TTAGATGACGTTGCTTTGTTTGCACGCGACCGCACGTGATCTTTCATGGCGGAACATGTTGTTTTCTAACAAAAATCGTCGGTTCGACCAGGAAAAATACGTTTGGTTCAATAATGTCTAAGTCACGCTTAATGATTCATGTGTAATATATGATTCTTATATCAAAACACATGGTTTGCACTGGTTGAAACGCGATCTCTACTTTTTTGCACACCAATGTCTCGATTCTTGGGCTCAGCTGTGACCGAGTGTAAAATAAGATATTTTGAAGATACGGACCTATGGCAATGTGTTTATTAGAAAATTGTGATGTTAATTCAATTGAAAAGAATAAATGATTGATACAAATTCTGGTGTGTTTTTTTTAAATCAATTCATGAAATCAGAAAAAGATATAATTGGACGGTGGCACCATCAGATGTCCCACCTGATTTATCTCCCTAATCATTATTCAGGTTCTGCGCAGTCTACTCTACGACTTTTTTTTATTTCGAAGATAGAAATCGTGCACGTGATTCATTCACACAGGGAGATAAATCAGGACCCAACGACGTAGAACACACAAGTCATTGGTACTTACGACGAACCAACGCCATACGAAACAAAGTTTCGTAGAGGAAACGAAAAAAATGTTTGACAAGACCAAGACCTGGCTACCAACACGAGAAAGGTCTACGAATAGATAATTCGTACGGGCAATTGTGACCGTAGCTACGGTCGTTGGTACGGAATGGTCACTAAGTCGTTGGTACCAACGCCGTAGAGCAATTGTGACCATAGCATTACTCTCAGTTTCGTCAAAAGTTCTCAGAAGTAAAAAATGTGAGTACCACAAAAAACTTACACGAGTATAAGAAAATAATGTTTAACTTATTAACTCTTGAGTTTTGTTTAAAAAGGTGAGAAATATGTTGTTTGTTCTCCAATTTTTCAAAGCAAAAACATCAGTTATGATTGAGCAAAGTGTCAATGCAATTTTAACCTTTTTTACAGTTACCCAACACAACAATTGTGAAGAGAAAATAAATGGAGATGAATAAGCCTACTTCTCCAAACCAAAGAGACAATAACAAAAAAGAGATAAATTACTTTAAGTTTAGAGTCACGATGACAATACTGTCTTTCAAGTACTTTCAGTTCTATTAAAGATTCTTGTCATTATCTGTGTCACCTAGTAGCAGAATATTGAGGACATTTTATTAAGCTTAATTTATGTGTTCTCCATTTCGGACCTTTCCTAACTTGCAGATAAGTGGCTGACTCAAATATCTTCTCTTAAGTGCAAGAACAAAGATGTTTGCCTTTAGAAAAATTAAGCATAATAACATGACTCAGAGTAGGAATTAGATTATGTTTGTAAGATGCTTAGTATGGCTAGAATTTGAAGTCTTTTTAAAAAATAAATTCTATACTTTTTTCTTTGGAAGTATGATGGCTTAGTGTCAAAGCACCTGTCTATACATGTAGATCCTTTAGTCCCAATTTCCATTCCTCCCCCATGGAACGTTATATGGGTACCAGAGAATTCTAGGAAAGTAACTTATGATGGATAAGCATCCTGAATGCCCAGGATGTGTGAGAGCTCTTAGTTGATTGTGCTACAAGAACCAAGGGTAAACAACGGCCTGATGGGTCTAGGGTGGAGCCAGACATTACTTTTCCATTTCTAATAATGAATTGATAGCATTGTCCAAAAAGTTCATGGAAAATTGCAAGGGATATTTTACAAAAGAGTATACAAATAATACAATGTTCGATAAAATAAAAATCAGCCAATAGTAATTATGATTTAAGATTTTGTATATATTATGTTTTACAAAATGTTTCTTGTAAGTCTACATATGCCTGAAAAATATACATGTATATGTATTTCATTTTATTCATTAGTTTGTTTATATATGTACATTTTCAATGACACGAATTTCTATCTATCATTATATTCCATCAATTCCTATATGCTTTAAATGTTCTATTTATTGACAATAAAGGCAGAACTGTCCACAAATTGTTGATAATACTCATATGCAATTGATAGGCTATTGCTTTGTGTAATAGGTTTCAAAATCATCATATCTAAAGCAGCTTGGCCATTATTTTTTTCTTCTCTGCTTCATAATCTGTTGTGCCATAAGGGTGAATTCCATCGTTTTTATCATTATCTTTCAGAAGGCATCGTTGTACCATTATTACATTCAATTGCTGTCATGTAGTACATATGTCATTCTCAATTGACAAAACCATGAATTGGCTTCCAGAATGGAAAAATCCATGATTTAGGAGCATTATGGGGTATTATAAATGTAAATTAATCTCTAATATGACAAAGTAGGGCTGCTGTTCTTTTACATGGCACAAGTCTCGCATTGCTCCTGTGTTGATGAATGTTTTGTGACAAGCTATTTCTGTGTGTGATCCATGCCAATGATTGATGCAGACAGAAGCTAAAATCCAAGTGACAAAAATTGCTACAACTCAAATAGGAGTTATTAACATTAAATAAAACCTTGCAGGGATTGCGTCATGCAACATTCACTCATCGTATATGAGACAATTATTGAAAGAAAAATCCTATGAAAAATTGATGATTTTATACATTAAGAGGGTGGAAGGGAATTCACAGTTTCTGGTTATAACTGTTGTATGCCATAGCTTGACCACAATGTCATGTTGGCTAATGATAAAGTCAACGGTCTTCTGTTTGCTTTGGTCATTTTGAAAATGTTAAAGGTCAATAAACTTTGAGAAGGAGAGGAAAAGAACAACACTTGGGAAATCCTTTCAGGTTGTGTGATTGAATTGCACATTTCAAGGTTATTTTGAGAGCAGCTTAATTTTTCTTTACAAGACCTTATTTCAGTACAACTTTGTCACAAAATGATAAAATTGATGATTTAGTATGTGTTTTAGTAGGCATAGCTGAATGTATCTAAAAGCATTCAGCTAGGAGTATATATATATATGCACAAATTTCTACTAGCTAGAATGTGTTTATTAACGGATAAAAGATGGACCAGGAGGAATTGGTTTTTTTTATCTGTCTTTAACAATCTTACAGTGTCCAAAATCATTTTAAATTGTTGAGTGGTACAATTTATCATTCAGATTGATTATTATTGTACAAAAGCTTGTTCTATCACATTATTAACTGAATATTTGCTGTTTCATTATTTTCTAAAACTTTTTTGTTTAGTTTCTTTATGATTTGGTTCTGCGCTTTTGCCTCCAAGTTTCTGAGCGTGATCTTGAACTGATATTTATTGTTGTGGTACAAGGATTGAAACATAAGTGAGCTGATGGAGGGAATGATTCTACTTTTTAGTTATTGAAAGAAAAAAAATATGACAGGAAGTCAAAGCAAATAAACTCTTAGAAGGTTTCCAAAGAAAATAAGCTCATATACTTTGGTAAAAAGCTTCCTTTCTAGGGAGACAAGAATCAGATACAGGTAGTTTGAGACTTGCTTAAGAGTTTTTGTATGTCTGGAGTAAACCATGCATAAAAGGAAATACAAATATGGGTAATTTTGGGATGGAAGATATACACACTATTTCCTGGAAATTATTCTGAAAGCTAGCCATTGATCTCATTTGAGAATGTATGTAGATTTTTTTTTAATGCGTACAATCATTAACCTGATCCTAATATGGTGTTGATACGCGAGGAAAATTGTCATATTCTCAGGCACATTCCAACATACTGAAGGGGAAAGGTCCTTTGAAGCATGCACTGAGGAAATTGATCTGTAGTTAGATGCCATTTTCTAGAAGAAAAAAAAGGAAGAGAGACCGGTCGGCTTTTTTATTTTTGTTAAGTATTCAAGCGCTCAGGGTTAATTGATTAGGCTTTTTAAGCATTAAAACATAAACGGAATATGGGACTGGATGTGTTAAAAGCTAAAGTGGAATGCGTCATGTAGATTGTGTATACATACAATGTTGAAATGGAAGATTTAAAAGGCCATTGCTCATTCTTGTAATGTCGATGTAGATGAATGGCCATGTAAATTATTGCCCAAACAAAATAAAATATGCAAAATCAAAGGAAAATGATAGTAAGGGGGTAAAAGAATTGTATTATATGAATTTTTATAGATTTGAAAAAAAATGAAACACAAAGACTGGTATCATTTAGGTTTAAAATTAATTTTCATTGTGTGGTATGCATAATTATTAAGAAATATTTACCTCTATGAGGAATTTTTGGCCACATTTTTTTCAGGCTGCAGACATCTCAAATGCAACAAATTCCAGATATACTTAAACAAATTCATTTGAAGGTGACCTTTAGCTGTAATTGCAGATTCAATTAAAGCCATTGTTTCATCTTGTAATGTTTGAGGTACTTGACCTAATTGTGGGTTAAATCTATTCAGGCATAAGATAATGAAATACATGTAGAGGTCATTCATTGAAAATTAATGATTTTGAAAGAAAAATGGAGAGGACACGTAACATTGTCTTAATTGATCAATCAAAAGAGTACAAAAAGAAAAGACTATTTAGAAGAAAATTGTATGTAGTTCAAGAAAACTTGAGAAAACAGAGGAGTAAGTTAGATAAAATGCACTCGATCATTGCCACTATTCTCTACTCTCTGTATAGACAAATTGGTATTTATATTGAATGTGCTATTACATTTAGATAAGCATTATGTATCTACATATCTTTAGGTAATAACCTGTATATAATGATCAATTAATTATCTATATATAATCTTAAAAGACCATTATAATTATACAATTATTGTCCTTGGACAAACTTTCATTTAATGCCTGGTGCAGGGCTTCATCGTTTGAAAACTAATGATGGTGGACAATTACCAGACTGAAATCAATCAATTATTCTCACAGCAGTCAATTAAATCAAAGTCAGATATTAGGTATCAAAACTCTTTTAAAATCATTTTTAGGAAATATTACACAAGTACATTAATGTGTTTCATGGATTTTATTGTTCTTCATATTCACTCTGTTGTGGATAGCCCATTAAATAGTGAGGAAGTTGATATCTTGATCTTTTATAATAAGGAGTCCTAGTTATTACCCAGAGATTAGTTGGATCAGAGCTTCACATTGGGGAAACAGGATTTTATGCAGACCATTAGGAGAATTATGAGATTATAGCTGTTAGTGTTAGAGGAATATGATATGGGTTTTTGTAGGAAATTAATGTTGTATCAACATCAATTTCCTTCAAATTATGTACAGATATTACATAACATGTTGATAATTTTGATCAACTGCAGTCATTAAAATATCATCTAAGAGGTTAAAAGTGGCAATCTTTCAGCCATGTTCAGCACTGAAATTGCCAAATAATTACTCAACTGATATTGCTTAAGGGTCCAACAAACAGAATTATAAAGAAATTGGTTAAGATCTCAATATTTCTATGGATCTTGCCGACACTGCATCATGGGGCAGAAATGGCTGGTCCCTTGGTCCCTCAAGTAAATGGACCCCTGTTTACAATTTTAGTGTATACTTGGGACTGCATTGATAAACTATGCACAGTGTATCAAGTTCGTGGAAATTGATATTATTTCTTGCAAGACTTATACGTTAAGATTATTTCTTTGGGTACATCAAGCTTTAATTCTATTCTATTATTAAATAGTGCAACTTGTCTTTGATATAATATAGGGTATGATTCCAAGGGGACAGTGCTGAGCTGATACTACACAGACAAAATCCCTTTGACCTTAAAAGGTCTAGTTCATACTATGACAGATGGGGCCATTGTTTGTTTGCACTAAAATATGGGAGGGGACAGAAAGGTTTCTGTCATGGAATGTATTGAATAACTGTTATATTTTTGTACAGGTTTGACAAGATGTAGGAGTGCTTATTTTGATATACATGTATATAGCAATAAAAAGTGTCAATGTAGCTAACATCTACTCTATATTGGTACAGAATATTGTGCTTGGTACTTCATTTCTCATTGTAGCGAACAAAGTATTTTGATTCATAGACTTCATAGCATTCTACACATAGTTTTATGAATTTACCAGCAAAAGATAAAAAGGGCATAGTAAACATACTTTTTGAGACATGCTTAATTTGATATCAAGAAGGTGATATTTGCCTCCGAGTTGATTCGCCGTTCATTATTTCCCTCCTAGTACTACACAACCAGGTTACCACTGGTGGTACGACAGAATTTTGAAAGGAGAATTGATGTGAATGTGGAAGCATATCTTACTTTCTCAATAGGAGTGGTAGGCATGAGTTTGCTCATAAAGATGAGCAGGCTTATTAAGACAAGGCAACTCAAAACATGCAAGTGTGTCCAAACACGCCCTAAATATACAGTTTCAGTCCTTTATCAAAATCATGTGATTTCCTTGCATTGCAATGATGATTATAAACACAAAGCCATTGATCTCTATTCTTTTTCTTTACACTGTTAAACACACAAGAATAAAAAAAGCCACTCTGGATTTATTTATTATTGCCTACAGATTTTGTAGTCAACAATGAAAATTTGCAAATAAATTCAAAAATGATCTTATTAGGAGTGTCTTTATTTTTGCTTCTTAACGTTAAATTGTCAGCTGGTACTGGTATTAAAAAAAAAAAAATACCCATGCAACGTCAAAGGGTTGTAACTAATAACTCATTTTTAGAGAAAAGATTATTTTTCAAAGTAAAAAAAATCAGAACCAAATCATTGTGGAAATGTATCATACATCCCCTTTCTACGCTAAAGTTCTGCTTCCATTGGGATTTGAACCCACGCTTTGATCACAATATTCCATCATTTACCACAGTGATGACAGAGAGCCTTTGTCTGTGCTTACATGGAAGATTGCTTTAAAGTGACCTCTAAAGAAAATGGCTGACAAACAAACTTGAGCTTTTTTATGATATATATTTTACAATTATTCTTCTCCTGACAGAATAATATGATGTCTTACCATAGGGTGCTGTTTCCTTTCACAGAAATATTTAGTTTCAGAGGAAAAGAAAAGTTCACTTTTGAATGGCTATCTTTTAAACTGCATCATAGCTTAAAGGGTAAGAAAAAATAGCAGTACAATGCCTTTCTGCCTGGTTAGCCGCAAAAAGTTTAAGTTTTATAAATCATCCAATTTTTTCCCCTGACTTAGTGAAAGGTTAGTAAATGCTGTGGGACATATTTTCTTGGCTTTATTCTGCTTTCACATGCCACAGGAGGAGCATATCTTTTAACATAGTCCCCTAAGAAGATTGAATTTTGCCATGCATACGTAAGAAACTAGAAGAAATTGCTCCTCCTGGTAATAAGTCATGATGGGAGGAATATTACTCTTTAAATGTCTCTTAAGGAACTTTTGAAGACTATACATCAACATGGCTAAAAGGTATCACAATGCTTGTAAAGTAAAGCCAAGTTTACATTGGTTGATTTCTCTAGTAAAGACTTTGCTTTTTTTTTAAAGACAGCGTTATTATCTTCTGTGCGACTCGTAATCTTTTGAACAATTAGAAGTGTCTTAATTGAAGTCAGTGTGTTTAATCTGACTAGAAAGTCACAAAAGTTTAAAGCTGACTTGAACGTGGCACAACTAATAGGTCGAAAGATTTGTCAATACACTTCAACTAGACAAACTTCAAAAATCTTATCTGTGTTTAGACTGTAGACTTCTGAAATGCTTCAAAGATTTTCGGCTAAATAGTCACTTTAAAACGACTCAATGTAAACAATTCAATGTGTTAAAACAGCTTAAGACTATGTTAAGGAGAGGTTGAAGATGCATAATACCAAAGATCCTGTCTAACAACATCTAAAGCTGATAATCAAAAAGTAAAACAAAATGTATAGACCTTTTATACACAGATATGGTTCTTTTGAACTCTACGCACTTGTAATTTAAAAATCCTGCAAAGACATGCAACAACAAGGGGGGAAAAATATGAAAAAATCTCAACCCTGACATGACTGATATAGAAGTCTTGTTTCCCTTCACTTACAAACAGTATATTGCTTTCAACCTAGCAGGTAATTTTCACAAGATTGAATCACTCTGATTACTGGTTAATTTCATAGCAGATAGATGCTGCCCAGATAATCCACTCTTCAAATTAATTTGGGGAGAGATTGGTATTACTGTTATCTTTACTACAGTGTTTGGGTGATTCAATGTTGTCACAGGGTGATTAATGATCCATGGAGGGATTAAGATGGCTTATCCTTGAGGACAGGGCATTTATTAAGTAAAGCAGATAGATGAATTTTGACTTTTTTTATATATAAGAAAAAGGTTGTATTAAGGTGCGGATTAGATATTTAAGAAGGATTTTTTTTTCTAAGATCTTTTATTTACTCAGGTATAGAAGTAATACAGCTTGGAAAATTGCTGACGTAGAGGTAAAGAACAAGTGTGATCGATGGATTGTTTTTTTAAAAAATAACTCCTTTTTTTTTAAACTGATTAAATGAGAGTAGAAAAAAAGTCACATGTACAAAACAGATGTACTGTTAGGAAATGATGGATAACAAGGTTGTGATGCTATTTTTTGCTACCAATGGGTGCATGGGAAGTGGGCGTTTAAAAACTTAGTGGTGCTTTGGTGGAGAGGGAGACACTATTACATGGTTAGTATTCCTGACTGCAGTGCCAGAGACACTGTTTAGTTCTGAGTATAGTTAAATCACAAACAGGCTTAGCAAAAGGGGGTTTAACATAATACAGGGCCTTGATCAGGAAGGCCACTTGAAGCTGAAACCAGACTTCTCCACAAATATCAGACATGAATCAAGAAGCCTTGGTGATGATTATAATTTTGTTTCTGGTTAGAAGAAGTTTTATGTGTATGTTAAATGAAAATGGCTAAAATGTAAACATTTATAGCCCGTTACAATATGGGTAAAACTGATTGCCCCTAACCAAACTGGAACCTTAAAATGTGCACTGTGCAAGCTTGATAACATAAGTGCAAGGAAAAAAAGAAGTTTATCCTGTCTCTCTTGGTGATTCCTTAAGATTAGACATTGGTGGGAACAAGTCACAACAAACTTGGACTGTTATCAATCTCTCTGCTGAAAGTTGTGGTGTTTCAACCTATTGCAAATTCCTAAATTACCTGCCTTAAAGATCTGTCATTGTCAGTCTACCAACAGCAGACTTTTTAATGAATTCTTAAGGTGTCATGTGTAAAACGATAAGGATCACTACCCATATGGACAGTGAGACTTGTAATTATCAGGATACACAAGGGGCAATTTCCAAACAAACCTTTAATTGTCAGGTGTGAAATGATCAGAACCACTGATATGTTTTTATTGAGTCCGACTTTTTACAAATGACGTTTCTGTTGGTGCCTGGATGGATCCCAGACTTATTTCTGGCCCTTTTTCTGTCATTGACCTGGCAGATCTTTAGATTGGACTTTAACAAAAACATATACAAGTACAAATGTGCAGTTATCATTTGTTAATTTTCCTCCAAAATTGGTGGGAGCTAGTATCTTCAGATAATGATAATTAATAAGTGTTAACTGTGTGATTTGATCTGTTATTGTAAACTCCAAATACATTACAATATTTTTGGAATAATTATATTGACAGTGACATAATTTTTTTCAACTTTCTCTAAACTCAACTGAAGAATTTGTTCTTACCATCAACATTTCAGTCTTAGAAATAAGTAACCTGATGGAAGTCACTGAGAGTGGATGAAACATTGATGGAAAGAACAATTTTATCAGTTGAGTTTAGAATAAGTTGAAAAATTAATAACTATTACCATCGATATGAATCCGGCAAAAAGGTGACATAAATAGTGTTTGACCAATGAGAAAAATGACTACCCAATCTGCCATAGCAAAACCAACATACACCCATCATTTTAATCATGAACTAGTATAGCAAAAGCATGGAAATCAAGTCTGATGTCTTTATTACATGATTTGAAGCTATGGATATTTCAATCAAGACAACAAAATTGTGTGATGCATAATTCATTGTCGTGGCTAATTAATCTTGAAAAGAAAACGTCATTCAAAAATTATTGTGGAGCACATATACAATCAACTACAAATATGACCTCCCTTGTGTATGGTAGAGCTAATCAAAACAGGAGTTGATTTAGTTGCTGCATAACATGATAGCTTAATTGCTGGCTGATGGACTTGTCTTAACCCTTGCTAAATTTAACCTAGCTTTTGGGGTAAAAGGTTAAAGGGTTAATGTCAAAAGGTTGTGGATTCACACAATTGGCTGACCTGGCTTAATGTACATACCATTGGTACAGATATTGAATCTGAGGGGGCTATACAGAATCTTTATTACAAGACATGCCAAGGGTATTCGAGTCACATGGTCCTTTGAATTTCTGTAACTTGACAAACCTCTAGGTGTTAAATTAAAGGGATAATCAAGATATCAACATGGAATCAGATACAGAATGTGTATTGCTTTGTTTGGCACCAGATTCAAGCCTTTTCTCAAGGTCACTTACACACCCTATGAGGACCAGATGATACAAGCTAGGCTAGAAAAAATAAACATTTGGACAGGAAAAAAAATAAATTGAATATTGCAAATGATCATTTAAGATTTTTTTCAATACTCTTTCATGTGATATGTTGTATACTTTTCAAGGTAGACACTTTCTATACAACTTTTCCTTTCTCAAATGAACAAAATACAAGATTAAACAATCCCGTGACATTTCAGCTGAGCTTTGGTCATATTGTCATCAGTTACACAGCCTCCAAAATAGCTACAACATATGGGGGCTGAAACCTTCCTTGATATAAGAGTAAAATGAATGCCTGACATTTCATATGACACAATATTTGTGTGTTTTTTTGTTCCATGATTACCTTATTATATTGTAGGTAATATCTTGGATGCTTTTAACCTTTTCATTGTGTGTAATTATCCTTTCAAATGTGTTTATAATGTACCAGTTGTTTGTACATTGAATGCAACTAATTTAGCTGTGCTTGCCAATCAATGAGAATATTTTATGAACAGTTTATCTAGGTGTGCCTTTTTTTTAGATCATATTTTTTGTTGGCATTTGTATTGCAATTTGTCTAAAGCAATTTTGTAAATATATGTTTTAAAAAATTGTAGTGCTCAATAGCTTATCAATTAATTGAAAAAATAATCAATTTATTAACTGATCTAATAATTAATTAATTCACTCATTCATTTGTTTGTTCATTCATTCATAAGTTTGTCTGTCTGTTTGTTCATTCATTCATTCTTTTGTTTATTCTGTCCTTCATTAATTATTCCTTCCCTCCTTCCTTTATACCTTTTTTATTCATTCATTCATTCATTCATTCATTCATTCATTCATTCATTCATTCATATATTTGCAAATCTGTGATATCAATTAATGAATTAAACAAGTTTTACTTTATAATCTGTACAAGATATTTAAATAAATTGCCTCTTAAAGGGTCCCATGATATAAGGAATAAAAACCCAATATCAAAGAATATTTATCTAAATCTGTCCTACATCTAAAATTCTTCATGGATTATGTTTTTACCCAATAAATCTTGGTACACATTTCTATTTGTCAAATCGTAGCCCATACAATGAAGAACATCTTCAAACCTCTGGAGTTTTTATTTTTTTTTGTTGGCAGTAATTAGAATTGAATGGCACGGAGAGAAAATAAAACCCAATCCTGGGCATTGTATGAGGACAACTATGCATGCATGATTTGAGAATGTCTTATATAAATGTTTTTAAAGCGAATTAATTGGCCATTAGTGTACCATTTTGTGCTGATTTAACTTTATCTGTTTTTCTAAATGGTATGTTTACTTTTGCTATTTATTATGTTCAGGAGAATGGGTGTTTGGACTATAGGCATCTAAAGATTTCTCTCTGTGTTTTTTTTTATATGATAGGTTGCTGTTTATGGTTGTGTTAAACTCATAATGACTCCTTGTTACGCCATTGTTGTGGGTGATTCTGTTGCCTAAAACTGTCTTTACAGTGAATTTCAGGGTGCGAATTACTTTTTTTTGTCACTGGACAGACGGACCAGTAGGTCAAAATCTCTACTGGACCGTCCAATATGCTACTGGA
>JAVSBT010292855.1:0-12042 GCA_033118115.1 Pharyngocirrus eroticus | reverse complement strand
CTTATCTGGCCTAAAATACCTTTAAAAGCCACCACAGAACATGTAGAATCAAAAAAAGTTCCGGGGGGGCATGCCCCTGGACCCCACCTATAAAGAATTTATTGTGATTTTTGTATTTGTATTTAACCACCTTTTTTAAAATGTCTTCTAAATGTTCAAGAAATTAAAAAAATGGATAACACCTTTAGGATTTAAAATTCAAAATGTATTTTTTTTTTCAATAATTCCTTTTTGTCTGACTTTTACTTTAAAGTATCTGGGAAGAGAAGGAACTGTAAGACAGGTTGCCAGCAGGGGTCAAGTTGCTGAAGTAGAATTTGCAGACGGACAATGGTGAGAGCATTTTTATGATCAAATGCATTTGTTTTCTAATCAAACTAGAATACAATTATCATAATAATTGACACCAATACTCACAATCTGATCGTCCATGTAAAGTATCTGGTGGCCCCATACTTTTAAACCCTTATATTATCATGTGACGACTGTATATTTTCAGTTGGAAATATAACACTGACAACCTTAAATTACAAGATGGCTCTCTGAAAGGAAAACTAGTTGTAGTAGACCTGCAGGACGAGGTTGCACTGATAATGAAGCGATATGATATTGTTAAACTTGAAGAAAATGAAGATTTAGTTGAAGCCTTGCAAACCAAAGCACATGGCGGTTACGATCAGCAGATGTTAAAGGTTTCAATTAATGTTTTGACTTTTTTTTATCAAATATGAAATTACACAATTATATAATTATTTAGATATTATAACCAACATTATACATTTTGACAATTTTAAATATCTCACTAAGTTGCAATACTTCCAGACTGCAGGATGCCCAGGAATTGTCAATAAAATCAACAAAAATGGGGATGTGTATGTTGAGTTTATGAACGGAAAAGCGTAAGTTGAAATATGTAACCTTTGAAGTAGAAGTCAATTTACCTACCCTCATTAAACTAATTTAGTTCCTTTTACACAGCTTCATCACTGCATTTGCATTTGCAAACCATGAAAGGTGTTAAGATCACCACCAGGCTAAAATGTGTTCACTGAAATTCTGTAAACAATATATTCTTAGTCCAAAGAAATTATTCTTTATCATGTTCTGATAACAAGAAATACACAATTTGTTATTACTTTTTACAAGGTTTGATTAGAAAACTAATTGATCTTGTTAGTTAGTTTATATCTAAACAGTTTTGAAATAATATTATTCCCTATGTCCCTTTGCATTTTTAGTTATTTTGTCAACCACAAACTCTTATCAAAAGTCCCCCGTCAAGAGAGAAGCTTGAAAGAAGGAGATTTCATTTTGTTTAATCCAGACCTTCAGAAGGCTATAGCCTACCAAGAGGATACTGGTGGTTTCGCTCTAGGCATGGAAGAGGTATGTTTCTTTTATTGTAATGAAGTAATCTGTATTATATGCACATTACTTGATAGTGCATAGTCCTCCAGTTGAGCAACATTTCAGATGATCAATATTTGAGAAATAGTATGGTTTATAAGACCTTTTTCTTTTCCTGCTTACTATTCAGTTTTATTGGCAACTTTTCTGGGGGTTGTCAAATGAATACCAATGCCTCTTTGAAAATAAGTATTCTACAAGTAGTTCCTGGCAGGACTCACACAAAATGTTGCTTTCCTATTGTAGCACTATGAGACATGTTTTAGAGTTTCAGAGAATGTTGCTTTATTTCTTGATAAGTTCTTACAAATGCATAACATCAAAATTCCCAAGGAATGTTGACTATCAAAAGTTCCCAGCTATTCGTAGTTCAATAATCTTGACAGGTTATCTGCTCTTGCTAAGGCCCTGGAGAATTATTCTTCTGCAACCCCATAGGTGAGGTTTATACTCATCAAATAAAGTCATACGTTACATCATGGGGTATTTATAAAGTGCAACTTTACAAGAAATGCTTGACCCTTGATTGGTCAAGAATGATGTCAAGATGAATGACCATGCATGTAGACTGTAAACTCTTGTGATTGATTAGTTCTCATGTGAGTGAGTGAGTTATTAAGCAAGTTAGCTAGAATCTTAAAAGATCTACTCAGTAAGAATATATAATTAAGAATATAATAATAATAATAATTATAATAATTTTGGTATACAGGCTTTTACACACATGCTAATTATATGTAATTAGCATAAATATTAACCATTTTGTTAGACTATCCTCCTATGGAAGTGTACAGAGCAAATAATTAATGATAACGTGGAACATATATGCTCCGGCTTGACAAAATTCTATTAGACCCTCACCCCATGTTTAATACTAGTCCATTTTAGGCCTATGTATGTATCATTATTTTGTCTTTATACCTGGTAGGACTTGGGAAGAGTTGGCATAGTGTTAGATACACTGAGGGAAGATGCGCTCCGTGTAAAATTTGCATCTCATACATGGAATCTCAATGAAAAGGCTGTCACTTTTATCATCACCCTAGGTAAGGGACTATCAACAATAATTTACATTTGTCTGAGTTTGAAGTAATAAAAACATCAACTTCTTATTTCTTAATGTCGAACCTCCTTATGAATAAAATATAACCCAGCATAATCAAGAAACTGTGTTTCATTTGTGCTATCACTAAATCTCAAAGAAATGTAAATAAACATGTGTTTTTTCGGGTGGTTTTTTTTTCAGAGGAGAGGCTTGGTTTCCAGAAGAAACTCTTGGAAGCGTAGGGTAAGGATTGTTTGCTGTAATTACTGAGGCATGGCTTTTGAAGCATGTATTGACTGCAACATGTTTTATAATAAAGCATGCATGCTGTGTTTTGAGAGAGAAAGGAACATTTTTGTAGGCCAATTGGTGCTTTTGATGAAGAGGAAAAAAATTACCAATCTGTATATATTTTAGTTGTGATTTTTTAATTTTGATTATTGGGTGTGAAATGTCCAGATGAAATCTATCACAGGGAGCCAAATGAGAGCCAATTGACTCATAGAAGGGAGTCCAGCCCTATATCAAATTTCAGCTGTCAAAGAGAGTCAACTGACCAACAAAAGGCCAGTTTACATTAGCCGATTTCTCTAAGAAAGATTTTGTTTTGATTAAATCCAGAGTCACAATCTTATGTGCGACTAGAAGTCAAATTCATAATCCTTTGAGAGACTTGAACTCAATGTGTTTTTATTGACTACAAAGTTGATATAAATAAAAAGATCTGTCAAAAGACTTCTGGAAAAACAAGCTTTAAGATTGCAACTGTGTTTAGACTGTATATAGGCTTCTGAAGTGTTTAAAGACTTGCATTTTTAAAGGTCACTTTTAATCGACACAGTGTAACAGGGACTTAAGATGAATAATAGTGACTTCGCCTTGCTCATTTATGATTTATGTATACATTTATAAATTTGTAAGCAACAATCAAGAATTCTATCAGTTGTCCATTCAAACAATTTATGATATAATGCATGATTGTTTACTATATTGAAGGATTAGTAACTATTAACATAGTGCTAAACATGCAAGGTGTACTCATTTCACAGAATTCAGAAGATAAAAACCTGAAGCTTTAAAAGTATGATAATGTCAACTTCATTGTGTCTTTCTCGATTTTGTACATTCAATTACTATTAACCTTTATCCGGAGTAATTAATAATTCTAGATGTAGTTAACCAGCATCATGAAATAAGTGTGATGACAATAATTTTGTACATAATGGTATTATGATTTTTTTTAAATTACATTGATGAGGTGTCAGGGAATTTATTTTAATACAATTCTGTATTTCACCTTTAACTGAAGTTTTAGGACTAATATAGTAATAAAGTGTTAATGAAATTGGTCATTTTGTTTTCAATTCTTAGATTTTACTTTATTATATCATATATTTTGTAATTGCAATATAATAATGATAATAAGTACAACATTGATATAGCGACTCTATCTCAGAGATGCTTCAGGGAAAGAATATTCTAAATATAATGTGTTTCAGAAATGGCTTCAATTGTGTAAGCTTTTAGCCCTACTGATGCTGTTACTCAATTTGTTCAATTCCAATGTGTATGTATTGATAAAATTATATGTTTTATATATATATTACTGATCTCATTTGAAACAGATTCAAATTTTGTTAAGTCTTGTCCGATGGGCTTTACGCTGAGAAACATTTTTTCAATGAGTGACTGCATGCATTGGTATCAAAATCATTAATGAGTCATATATCTATTTTATTTTACATCTTCATGGTTGAATCAAATCAATTGTTACATTTTGTCCACAAAATGTGTACAGTTTGTACAACATTCCCCCTGGTACTGGAGATTTAGTCATAGTTCACTCGGACATCAACAAAGTTTGCTGGAACAGCTGTCAACCCCTCTTATTTATTACAATAATGTTGGCATCTATTTTTTCCCCAGAGAGATCCACAAGCATGCTTTCAAATATGTTATAATGGGGCAAAAAATGTTTGGCCCCCTGGTCAAAGTGCGATAATGTTTTTTAATCTATGTATTCTTTACTTAATATTATCTTTATTACTGTCAAAGACATAATTTGCATCTGTTGTACAAGCAAAGTGGATAAGAATATCAACTGACTTTTCATGTAGCTTCTGAAAGTGAATATCAGAGCCCTCATCTGTATAATATTGTTGAAGGAAATTTTCTGTTTTGCAAAATTTCCACACCAAGTAGCACTTTTGGAAAACTTGTGCTTCTTTGTGATTCACATTTGCCAGGCAATGTTTCAAGGCAGCTTCAAATTTGTTTGGGTTTTGATTTTGGATTCTATCACTGGTACTGGCTTTGAAACCCCACTTTTCATCAACAATTGTTATAAATGTAGTCAAAAATTGACTTGATTGACTAATGTCTTTTTCAATGATCCCACTAGCTAGCATCCATTCTAACAATATTGTTAGACTCACCACTGCTACATCATTTCCACTGTGAACTAGAGAAGACAGACACGTCCCTATTAATCTGCCTTCTTTGTAGGCATAATCATAAACTTTGTAAATTGCGAAATGTTTAGCAAAGTTTAGTTTCAAACGTAATTTTTTGATCAAATTAGTTCCTATCCTGACTGCAATACTATCGTACTGAGGAGCAGTTCTTGGTTTTTCATTGCTCTCCCAAATTGACAGCATTTCCTTGGTGAATATCCATGGAAATGTGAGTCTCAGACTGTCATCTGCACATCTATTTGGAGATTTGAATGTGACCCAATAACAAGCTGAAACAAAGGCCATCTTAATTTCTTTATAGGTCAATGATGTGTCATTTTTCAATTGTGTATTGCTATACTCGTCAAGTTTTGTCTGAAAATATTTGGATATCTTTTTCAATTCATCCCTTCCTTTGTCAAAATCACAATATTTTTGTTGGTTTTTACCTTTTCCTTCAATTCTTAAATTGTAAGCTTGATATTCACTCTGAAAGTGGAAATCTTTCATAAAGTCACCCAACATCTTCTCATACTCATTTCTCCAACTTTTTGCTTCTTCTGAATACTTTTCATATGTAATCATATCCCCTTTCTTAAAGAGAAACTCTTCTTGTATTTGAATATCAACATTGTTGATCTTTGTAGATTCAAATTTTTGTAGCATATGTTTACATCTGCGGTACATGATACCAAGCACCCTTTTTGATTTGTAAGTCTTTTTGTGGTCCTTTTCTACAAAATCTGGTGCCTCTTTAGGTATCAGTTCTTGATTGATCACTGGGGTGGCACCGGTTTTAGGTGCATCAACAATTATAGAACAGAGAGAGGCAAGAGAGAGGCATACTTCAGAAAATATCCCATCCTCTTGTAAATCTGCTTGTTCCAAATGAGCGCTTGATACCACCCCTAATTTATCTGCTTTCACAAAATGTTCAACATATTGAATCATGTCATTTTCTGTGATTTCCTGCTTTTCTTGTTTCTCACTTACAGGGAAGTCCATAGCTTCTTTATTTTCGGAGAAAATCAATTCGGGTTTCATTGCTACAAAATACTCATCCCCATCTAGATCAGAACCAGCCATTTGATCTGGCTGTGGTCTTGGACCCTGAACAAAAAGGAATTAAAATCTTCATACATTTGTAAAAGACAGCATTTTGGAAATTAGTGCATACAGCATGACCTTTTGATTGTTTTGGTACAAATACTGTTATCCGACAAAAATTGAAAGAAAATTTTGACATAAAATCAAACTTTTGAAGAAAAAATATATTATCATTTGCTAAAATTTGGCAGGACACATCCATCAACTAACTTATCAATTTGTAGCACACCTTTGAGTAGTATGCACATGTTTGTACATTACACTAAATTGAATTAATGCCCACCTTTTGAGGGAAAACAATCACTTCTTTAAGGTGTTTGAGCTTGTGGTGGTATACTGCTTTGAACATTCTGACATCCCCTGGGTGTAGGCAAGGCATCTTAGAAACTACTACAACACCTGTTTGTGAAAACAAAAATAACATTTTACATTTGTCAAACAGATTTTCTATTTTCACTTTCCCTTATTTTTCTGTCATTCTCCATCTCTTGCCCTACTTCTCACTGTACCGTACGCTGTTCTCTTTTCCCTCCCACTCACTTTTTTTATATAGGCCTATACCTCTCTTCCTTGTCCTACTCTATTTTCCCTTTTAACCCAATCTCCCTTCTCCCTTGTTATCCTTTCATCCTGCCCTCATATCTCTTCCTTACAGTACATATATGAACATACCTTCATAAACTTGCATGCGTTCCCCTGGTTTTTTTGTATGCTTTGAATATTGGACAAAAACCTGGTTATATTTCAGAACACCATATTCATCCATTACACCCATCATATTTCTTCCTTGTGTTGGATTGATCAGAAGATTTACTTTTTTCTTCAGTCCCTCTTTTATATGAAATAAAATAAAATCTTAGTGGTAAAGGTAAATATTAAAAAAACGCATTCAAAATTCTTCTGGGTGCCAATTTCATCAATTACAATACAATCAGAACAAAGTATTTAGATAAATTATTAGACAGGCAAAAGATGCGGGGAGGATGGAATCGTGCCAGAAGTTATCAAGTGGGTCCCAGTAGATGATATAATTCTAGACATCATAAACAAAGCATATATGAAAGGAGAAATACCTGACCAGTGGAGAATGGTCAACATTAAACCTATTCCAAAATCAGGTGTCTGAACATCAACAGACAATTACAGAGGAATAAGTCTCATCTCAATCATCCTTAAAACTTACAACAGGATGATTCTCAATCGCATTAGACCTGATCTAGAGCCCCTCCTTCGGGAAGCCCAAAACGGGTTCTGACAACAAAGATCAACAGTGGGCCAAATCCTAGCACTGAGAAGGATACTTAAAGGGGTGAAACTAAAACAACTTCCAGTTGTGATCACCTTCATAGACTTCACGAAGGCATTCTACTCAATCCACAGAGGTAAGCTCATGAAGATCCTTAAAGCTTACGGGATACCTGAAAGGATAGTGCAGGCAATAAGCAACATCTACAACAGCACCAAAGCAAATTCCTTTCGCCTGATGGGGAGACCCCAACATTTAAAATCCTAGCCGGTGTACTCCAAGGAGACACGCTAGACCCATACCTATTCATCATTGCACTCAACTATGCACTCAGACATGCCATCAACGGCCGGGAAGCTGAGCTAGGTTTCACCATCATCCCCAGAAAGTGCAGAAGAGCGCCAGCTGTAGTTGCCACCGATCTGGATTTCGCTGGAGACATCTCACTACTCTCAAACTCTGTAGAGCAAGCCCAAGAGTTATTACATTTAGTTGAACAGGAATGTAAAAGGACAGGCCTCACACTAAATGCAAAGAAAACCAAAGTGATGGCCTACAACACACCAGAACCATCAATCAAGACCATGGATGGCACCAAACTAGAGGCAGTAAAAGATTTCCAGTACCTTGGAGCCTGGATTGCATCCACAGACAAAGACATCAAGGTCCGGAAAGCCATAGCATGGAGAGCCCTGCACAACATGAATAGGGTATGGAAGTCCAAGCTCAAAGCCAACATAAAAAGGAAACTCTTCGTAGCAACTGTAGAGTCTGTTCTACTCTATGGCTCAGAGACCTGGACAATCACCCCCTCCCAGGAAAGATTATTAGACGGTTGCTACACCTGCATGCTGAGAATGGCACAAGATGTAAGCTGGCAAAGCCCCACAAGTAACAAAGAGCTCCATGCCGGTCTGGAATACATCTCTGATAAAATCAGAAAAAGGAGACTACAGCTGGCTGGTCACTGTGTGCGACACCCAGAACGTGGCGCAAACCCGCTGGTTCTCTGGGAACCAACACAGGGCTAAGAGGAAGACCAAGCCAGACTTTCAAAACAACTGGAGAAATCAAGTCTGCCATGCTGGACAGGAGAGTGTGGAAGCATCTCATCAGAGAGAGTCCGAGATGTAGCCTAGGCAGCCTCGAATGATGATGAAATTATCATATCATGGATCTGGGAACCAATAATATTTTCGCTAACATAACAATATAATGATTTATGAAGATTCATCTAACTAAGCTTAAAATAATTAACTAGTCAAAAGTTCAAAATTGTTTCACTATAACAATATAATGCTTTAAATGATTAATCAAGTGCATAAAACATATTTTATTTTTGTATCTTTTTATGGACCTGAAATAAAGTTTTGAATTGAATTGAAATGAATATTGTACATGTACATACCCAAGGATGTCCGAGACATTTCCTTAAATATATGTCGATAAAATGGGTCAGATGTCAAGTCAAAAGAGCTTTTCTTGTAGCCCTCTAGCTTAAAAGTTGCTGGCCCAAACTTCCTGAGTTCCTACAATAGATCAAATATATGTTCTAATTGCTTTTTTTGATATGCTGGAACACATGTCCCAAATAATCATTTTCTATAAAAGATAATGCTATAAAAGTATATATATTTGGCTTTAGGACATCTTTAGCCACAGTTTTATGTCACTCAAATTTATATGAATTTTATTTAACATATAAAAAAATAGAGCCACATGGAAATTTTTATTTTTTTTGAGATATCAAAAAAACAAACACACAATCTTTTAGTGCATGCTTATAGCTTTAGACCTTCACCCCCCCCCCCCCCCCATAATATCCTCTCAATTACAACTTTCTTTTCTTTGAGAATGAAGAATAAAACAATAAAAACTTTGAATTCTTGTTTACATATCTTTGGCTAGTAATAGAGGTTATTTGTACAACAATATATGTGTGCACATTATATGCAAATCAAAACACCTCACTCCTTTCCATCATTTTGACGTAGAACTAGAAGATCCTGTTAAGTTGAAATAGAAAAGAGAGAAAAAAAGTTTACCCCGCCAGACAAAGAAATCCAACCACCAACAGATCAAATTTAAATGGCCTAAAAGTCTCAATACAATGTATTGATATTGAGAGCTCTGAATACCTCAATACTATTCTTCAGTACTCACCTCCAGAGCAGTTTTGTTATCAAAAAACTTTTCAATAATTGGCTGGGTTCTTTCTTCTAGCATTTCTAGAAAAACTGTGTCTGCAATTCTAAGCTGTGATAAGATAGTGATTATCTGTCGATTCAGTTTAAGAGTGGCTAAAAGGAAAGAAAAGGCTTTACATATGATCTGATGAAGAAAAAACAAGCTTAGGCCTTTCCAAATTGATTAGTTGGGGATTTATCTCTTTTTATTCAGAATTACTACTTTGTGTTTTTTTGTAAGAAGACCAAGTTGGAGAAATGACAGTATTTTCATATCTTACCAGTCAATAACCTACGTATAGCTCAAATAAATTAGTTAGTTTCCTCCAGTTGTGAAACAACAGAGTACATCTAGTTCCAAGTAAATTTCAAAAGGCTGAATTATTTCCTTATTATGTGACATACACCAGCAACTCATGTTTAAATGTTAAACAAAATGAGCAATGGGATGATCAGAAAAAAAAGCAATCATATGAAATTGAAAGTCTTTGTTCTGTTATATTTTACAAATGATCACTTGGCAATGGCATATGGATTCTACACTTTATTTGTTGTGATATTCTTCTGTACATCTAGGCATTTATATATATTCATACCTGGTTTTGAGTGGCCTTGTATTTCTAACATTCTGTCTTCACTTTGAAATTTGACCATACTATCTCTTACTTCAATTACTTCTCCTTTCAGTTCTGGGTGAATAGCTAGTACACCTTTCGTCCCTCCTAATCTGAACTGAATGGCTGATGGGGGATCTTTTCCTGGAAACAATCTCTGCAAATAAATGTATGAATATTGACACATTTATTATATTTTACAGAAACTAAAGCCATTATATGTCATAGATCATGCATCTAAACTTTTGACAAGTTAAAATTTGAAAAGCTTACTTGATAGCTTTTGATTTATGTAAAAAGTACCTCAGCAAGTTTGGGTGATATTCTACCTATGCCATCAGAGAAGCAATAGGGGTTTCCTGATTTTGGATTCCTTCCGCCTATTACATCATCGATGCGACGAATCTGCTCTGCTCTTAGTGTACAACCATCCTCGGTTTGAGAGAAAGCCAGACTAACTCTTTTGGTATACTCTGCCACACATTTAATGTTACTCAAGTCTCCGATGGACTCCCTGATGTGTTCTGCTGATATCTTACTTGTCCCATTTTTCATTGGGGCAACCATAAAGCAACTATGTTCTTTTAAACTACTTTGTGAACCACCAAGATATCTATACTGACGTCGGCCTATATCAATGCCAGCTTTAAATGCAAATAAAAGGATAAAGATATTTACAGATGGGTGGATAGTAGCTAGTGGATAGGTAGATGGGTAAATGGATAGGTGGGTGGATGGGTGGGTATGATGATGATGATGATGATGATGATGATGATGATGATGATGATGATGATGATGATGATGATGATGATGATGATGATGGAAGGATAGTTGGATGGATAAGTGTATCGATGGACAAAACAATGAATGAATACTAGTTGAAGTTATTATGGGTGGGGGTGAGGGATTCTCTGGGACCTTCTTGTTTGGGAATTGGGATTGAATGGGTGAATTATGTAGGATTGGGAATAGAAAATTTTGAAATTGATTTGCATCCCGCCTCCACCAATTTTTTTGATAGAATCCATTCATTAGATAAAAACTCAAAGATTTGCTAACCTGACAATCTTCTTGTTATAGTTCCACTGTAAATCAAATCATCTGTTGTCACTATGTTATGCAGTGTTCTACCATTCTCATCCCTGAAAAATACTTTCAGAAAACAGTCTGACCTGAAACCTTTACGTTGACACTGTCTGAAAATACGATTGGTACCAAAGTATTCTGGTGGATGAAACATCTTTCTGGTTGGTGTCAACTCTACACGACCAATTGGAAAATCTATCCATGGTGGTAATGTTTCATTTGAATTCAAATGTTTTCCCATCTCACTGTCTAACTCAATCAAGAAGTAATGCTCTTCCCTGGAGAAGCGTTTGGCAATCTAGGAATTATAAACTGTTCAGATAAGGCACACATTTCTAAACTCTGTAAACCAATGTATACTTGAGTTTGTTTTTTACAAGTCCATACTCTATTCTCTTTTGAATATTCTATTTTACAAACTATTTATGTAAGATTGTACAAAAAAAATGAATGTAATTTCAATATCATAATGCATAATGCATGACCTTACCTTGTAAAGGGCACTTGTAATAATGTTGGATTCTGAACTATTGCTTCTTTTCAAGGTTTCAAGGAATCTTTTCGTGAGTTTTGGAAATATCTTGTTACCACAAGATAAGAGTACCTAGAAAATAGTTTTAGAAATGGTTCAGATGTGAAAAAAAGCTGTAGAATTACCCTCATTTAATTTTGATATATCAGACATCTAATATAGGAAGATGTTTTGTTTTTTATCTTTGCTTGATTTTTGGCAAAACCTATTACATTATTACTTATTATACTATATAAATTATGAAGTAGCATTTCATAAGAAATATTAAAGGAATAGGAATAGGAGGAAAAAATGTTAATAACCTAAGATATGCAGATGACACAGTGTTAATTGCTGAAAATGAAAAACAGTTACAGGAAATACTAG
>JAVSBT010292744.1:0-12043 GCA_033118115.1 Pharyngocirrus eroticus | reverse complement strand
GCTGCAAATATGGCGGTGCCCATCATGTAAACAAAAACATACCCGGTAAAGATTAGCATAGTCCTTATTGTAACACACATGCCTGTTTAAACTTATCTGCAGAGGGGACGCGGGTTGTGTCCAATGCGCAAAACTCCGAAAAAGTAGAGGGGTGGAAGTTTCGGATATCGGAAAGAAAGCTAAACTATATAACGGGTATAAATTGCAATAAATACTATTACTTTAAAGAGCCAAGACAAAAAATGATTTGATAAGTTTTGTAGTTTTCAACAGTTCATTAGAGATATTCCCACATTTTAATAATACATGTATACTCATTCTTTGAACAACAACAAATCCCTTCGTTCTTCTTTCATTAGGCATTTTTTCATTTATGTCTATTTAATATGCTCTTTAATATGTTCTATGGTGTTGTTTTTGAAAGGTAACATTGCTTTGGGCAAAATGGCTCAACAAAAGGGTTCCAATCCTGGTTATGATGCTGGAAATGCTGTGGATGGAAATATCATTAATTCCACATCATGGGCAGACTCATGGACAGTGCTTTATGATGGACTTACAGCCTATTGGATTGTAGATCTAGGACTCAGTCATAAGGTTTTCAATGTGACGGTTTACAATATTAATCATAGTAAGATTTGGTGTTTATTTATAATGTTAGTTTAGTGCGAGATAACAAAACATGATAAAACATAGAATAACTTAAATTTAAATTTGATGTCCACCTATTTCTTAAGCAAGTGAATCTGTCTAGGATAAAACATAGAATAACTTAGATTTGAAGTCCACCTTTTTTTAAGCAAGTAAATCTGTCATTTGCATAATATATCTCCATACACTGTAGAAAAGCAAATCAAAGAAAACTCACTATTATATGCTTCTTTCAAAGCTAAAACGGTATGGAATTTCAAAATTTCAAAATATAGAATGTAGAATTGTATGATATTTTATAATTATAATTTAAAGGATACTTAGCTCCTATGACCATGTTTTTTCCCAAAATTTAGAACCTAAAGATAAAGATATGTAATAACATTTATTTTCTTTTTATGTTTTTCATAGATCAATTCTAAAAAAAATAGTTTCGAAATTTCATTTGTTTCATTTATTCTGGAATGTTGATGTACCGAAATTGAAAAAGTATGGGAAAAGCTAATGCCATTTTTCGTCTAGCATGTGTCTGATATTATACTAATATAGTATTTCCAATAAAATGAATAGGTCTACAAAAATGAAATGAATATCTGTTTTCATTTTATGGCATGAAAGTATGGAACATCATCTTTAGACAGTCAAAAAATGAAAAATACATGTTCTACAGTGCTAAATATCCTTTATTTCTATTTCATTACATCATATCTCTGAGAATATTTTAACCCTCCCTAAAAAACAAATACAAAAGAATCATTATCTTTATTTTATCTTAATATTGTTTTTATTCTAGTAAAGAATGTTTTCTTTCATTTAACAATCAATTCAAATTTATTTCACCTGTAGGATTCTATGCCGATCAACGAGATCTGCGTATCCAAGTGGGTGATAAGAATGGATGGTATAATCCACAGTGTGGTACAATATCAGGAAGAATTCCACAAGGAGGCAAGGCTACAATACAATGTAATGATCATCATGGCAGATATGTACTCGTTGGTGCTCGTCATGGCCAGAAGATATTGTTTCTGGCTGAAGTAGTAATCATAGGTCATCCTTACATTGGTAAATACAAACATAGATTTTTCGACAAATAACTGCAAAATTTCAAATTTGTTAATCTTTTAGTTGTCTCATTTATATGAAAATAATTGTGACACACTAAATTCAAATGTAAATCCACGAGATCAAGGTTGGGTTTTGGCCACATCAATGATCATGAATGAAAAAAGGGGGGATAGGTAGTCAAATATTTCAACTTTTACACTTCATTCATGATTCAGATTGCAGCTTATGTCCTGATAATGTATCATGTGATGAAGTAAGAGGTTGTAGAGCATGTGACCCAGGAAAACTCTTGCCTGATTGTAAAGACAGTAAGTTTTGGATTTGTTTTCAAGTAAATTTGTTATCAAATCTTACCCATCAGTAATTTAATATTTCTACAGTCTGAATGTATCAATAATTATGTGTACCGTCACGTAGTACGTATAATTGTAATTCTGAGAAATATTTTCCTGATAAATCCTCTAGATAACAGAAGTTATAGATAGTTTCCAAAATAAGTTAAAGGCCGACATCATAATATACCATGGTACCATGATAATTATTCCAAATAAGGTCTATATTGAAACTAAAGTAAACATAAACATTACAATGTATGCAGATAGTAACTATGAAAAGAGTATTTTTACCCTTTAACTGTCATTTGTGAACTGGCAGGGTCATTCATTCAAGGGGGTATATGGGTGTTTTAATGCTAATTTGTATGTGTTAGAACATATCCTTAAGGATTATTTTCAGCAGAATAAAATCTATAAAGTGTATGTCTTAAATCAATAGCAGTGACATTTGAATGATATCAAATTATGACAAAGGAAGACATGAAGCCAATAATAATGCTATAGCATTGTTATGGATGAAAATTATACTTTGGAACACAATATCATAACACATATCAAAAACTGTTCTAAAAACCCTCTTGGATCCTCAACAAAAACTGACAAATTAATCATGTTTACAATTCTTTTTATAATTTTTGATTTTGAAAAAAAGGTTGCCCTGGAGGATTCTATGGAGATAAATGTTTGATGAGATGTGGTGGACAGTGTGAGGATTTCAGGTGTAATCCTTCAGATGGAAAGTGTAAGGATGGGAAATGTAAACAGTGGTATATTGATGATTTCTGTGACACTTTCATAGGTGAGGATTCATTGAATTATCCTATGTATTCAACACAACAAATAAAAAAATCTTGTGCATTGAAATGTAAATAAAAGCCACTTCACCAAACTCTAAAAAGTCAAAACAAAGAAAATGATTTTATTCAAATTCTATGGACTTGATGCTGCAGTCGTGAAAAAAAATGTATAAACATATTGCATTTTGATAAAAAATGTTCAACTTTGACAAAACAATACAACAAAATACATGTACAGGTATATTAAACATTTGGCATATATGCACTTTCATACGCCAAACCTTGCCAGACTTTTTTTCTTAACTTATCGCCTAAAGTTTTATAAAATGTCATATAATAATGTCATAGCCATCAATTCTAAACAATTTTGATACTGGCTGAAGTAGTAATCATAGGTTATCCTTACATTGGTAAATACAAACATAGATTTTTCGACAAATAACTGCAAAATTTCAAATTTGTAAATCTTTTAATTGTCTCATTTATATGAAAGTAATGATGTCACACTAAATTCAAATGTAAATCCACAAGACAAATTTGGGTTTTAGCCACATCAATGATCATGAATGAAAAAAGGGGGGATAGGGTGTCAAACATTTCAATACAATTCATTCATAATTCAGATTGCAGCCTATGTTCTGATAATGTATCATGTGATGATAATAGAGGTTGTATATCATGTGACCCAGGAAAACTCTTGCCTGATTGCAGAGACAGTAAGTTTTGGATTTGTATTCAAGTGCATTGTTATCAAATCTAACCCATCAGTTATTTAATATTTATCTAGTCTGAATGTATCAATATGTGTATATTTGTAAATCTAAGAAATGTTTTCCTGATAAATCCTCTAAATAACAGAAGTTATAGATAGTTTCCAAAAATAAGTTTAAGGCCAACATCATAATATTTACCATAAAGATGGTACCATGTTAATTATTCCAAATAAGGTCTATGTTGAAACTAAAATAAATATTACAATGAATGCTGACAGTAACTATGAAAAGTGTATTTTTACCCTTTAACTGTCATTTGTGAACTGGCAGGGTCGGCCATTCAAGGGGGTATATGGGCGTTTTAATGCTAATTTGTACATGTCCTTAAGGATTATTTTCAGCAGAATAAAATCTATAAAGTGTATGTCTTAAATCAATAGCAGTGACATTTGAATGATATCAAATTATGACAAAGGAAGACATGAAGCCAATAATAATGCTATAGCATTGTTATGGATGAAAATTATACTTTGGAACACAATATCATAACACATATCAAAAACTGTTCTAAAAACCCTCTTGGATCCTCAACAAAAACTGACAAATTAATCATGTTTACAATTCTTTTTATAATTTTTGATTTTGAAAAAAAGGTTGCCCTGATGGATTCTATGGAGATAAATGTTTGATGAGATGTGGACAGTGTGAGGATTTCAGGTGTAATCCTTCAGATGGAAACTGTAAAGATGGGAAATGTAAACAGTGGTATATTGATGATTTCTGTGACACTTTCATAGGTGAGGATTAGTTCAATATCCTTTTCATGTATTCCTATTATGTTGATGTAGTCAGGCTTTTTTGGGACATTTTTTGTGAAAATGGTGATAGAGGCACCTTATTTTCACGACAGATAAAAAATGATGTACAATGCATTTTTCGAAGAAACAGTTTTATGAACTTTGACCTTAACCATAAACTTTGACCCCAAACATGATTTTCATGTCAGTTGTCCAGCTTTGTTCGGGACATTATACAATACATTTTACAATCATTCCATTTTCTTAACTAGTATTTTTTTATTTTTTTTAAGAATAGACATTTCAACAACCTACTTTTGTTCTCACAAAATGCTTGTCAACATTGAAAACTTACACAAATATTAAAAAAAAAAAACTTTTTAGCATTAGGCCCAATTTACTTCCAAAGTGGATATCATAGTTAATTCTTTTGTAAAATCTGCCCATTTCATGATAAACCCATCAAATTTTCAGGAGAGCAAGATGACCTTCTGACATATATTTTTGGGTTGAGAAGCATTTAATCTTTTGACCTTGACCAAGAAATTTGACCAGATCTGAAAAGAATTGAGGCCAAATCTGGTCAAATGTCAAAAGTTCAATTGCTTCTCAACACAAAAAGATGTGTCAGGGGGTCATCTTACTCTCCTAAAGATTTGCTGTGTTTATTACAAAATGTGCAGATTTTACAAATGAATTAACTATGATATCCACGTTAGAAGTAAAAGGGGTCTAATGCTAAAAAGTGATTTTTTTTTACATTTGTGCAATGTTGACAAGCATTTTGTGTGTACAAAAGTAGGTTGTTGAAATGTCTATATTTTTTCTAAAAAAATGTATGCACTAGTTAAAAAAATGAAGTGATTGTAAAATCGCTGAATGAAAAAAATGTAAAAAATGTAGCTCATATTTAAAATGTTTCTCTGTAAACAGACATATATTCAAGATTAAAGCTTCTAAAGATGCAGAATAGTCTTCTTCACAATAACAACACCTTTTTATGACCAATTCTCCTATATAAAATTTTACGCAACTGGAAAACATGAAAATCTTGTTTAGGGTCATAGTTCATGGATATGGTCAAAGTTCACAAAACTGTCTCTTTGAAAAATGCATTGTACATCATTTGCTATCTGTCCTGAAAATTTGGTGCCTCACAAAAATGTCCCCAAAAAGCCAGACTAATGTATTCAACACAATAAATAAAGTTTTTTTTGTCTATGAAAAATTAATTATAGGCCACTTCACCAAACTCTAAAAAATTCAAAACAGGGAAAATGATTTTATTCACTGATTTAACATATTCAAACTATGGACTTTATAATGCAGTATTCATGTGGCTTTTTATGTCTTTAATCCTCAAAATATTATGCATAATATACTAAAAAATGGGGAAACTCTTTTTCTAGATTATCCACAGTTGAGAGGACAAGGAATTCAAATATTATCAAAAACCAATGACTCTGTATCTCTCAGCTGGGTACTTTCACAATATGTTCCAGACAATGCAATGGATTCATATGAATATAAAATAACAATAAGGGACGTATCAATATTAGAGAACGTAAGAGTGGTATCACACAGGAACTTCTCAGCTGAAAACAAATATGTTATTGAAGATTTATCCTTCAATTCAAAGTATTCAGTGAAGCTGGTTCCCTTTAGAGTATGGGGCCAAGGACAAACCAGAGAAGACGGAAATTCTTCTACCCTTGACTTTAAGACAAAATGCAATGGTAGGTCAAAGTTGTTAATCTTTCTCTCATACAATATTGTATGTCTAATCAAAAGAGGCCTTTATGTCAAACATTTTAAAACGTTTCATCAATAAAAAATCTCTAATTTCAGCAAATGTACCTGATATTGCTCTGTCTCAGCCACCAGTATTTTTCTTTATTTTCCCAATACTTAGTTCCAAAATCTCCTGACCTAACCAATGCAAGTCTGATTTCTGACAGCACCTTCCATGTTTTCTATCAGGTATGGGAATGTTTCATCATATAGATCAAAAAATATTATTTGCTTAGAATTGTTTTATTTATTAATCAGATCATAGCAAGTATTGCTGTGATTTTATGAACCTAATATTTAGCCTAGTGTGTATAATCAAATAAAACCTATATGCTAGCCACTTATACAACTTATTGTTTTAGATTTGAAATATATTCAGACATTAAATATTTGTGTCATTTAAAGCTTCTTTTCATGTAAATCTTCACTTTTTAAATCATGGATTAATATTTATTTAAGCATATGAGTTGCTTTGGACTAAAACGCATGTACATGTCTTCCTTTTCCAGAATTTGGGATTATTGGAACATGGTTGTGATAAAATGTCAGCAGCATATTTCGAATTTAAAATAATGTTTGAAGAAGCAGAAGCACAAAAGGTGACTGTTCCAGTGCCAAGCGAATCACATACCCTAACACTACCACAAGGTGGCAGCAATAGGACATTTACAGTAATATTAGTGGTGACTAATAATGAAGACTTGACAAGCATAAGTAAAGAATTAACATTGGAAGTGGCAGCTTGTAAGTACATGAACATCACAATGAAATATTGGTTAAATTTCCCCTAGATGCAAAATATAATGATGCAGAAATTGTTTCACTTATTTGACTATATATACAAGTTTAAACAACCAGACATGCAAAATGAGTCTATGTTGCATTTTTTTTACTATATTCTCATGGGTAAATTATTGACATACCTAAAACAAGAGTTACATCACATTGAAAATAATCAATCTTTACAGTCTTACTATTTTTGAAATTATTAAAAAAAAAAATATATATAAACATATAGCAATTTGATAAAAAGGGCTCAGCTTTGACAAAACAATACAACAAAATACATACACAGGCATATTAAACATTTATCTAAACTGCCAATTTTGAAGTAGCTGTAAATTTACTGAGTTGAAATAACAGAGTTAGATTATTTGTCTTCAGTAAAACCATCTCCAATAGGAATCATTGGAGGAGTTGTTGGATTGATTGTCCTGTGTGCTATTCTAATTCCTGTCATTGTGATACTTGTAAGGTAAGTGAATGGGGTGTTTGTAATGGAAGACTTAGAGCTGGTAGCAAAAATGTTGTTAAAGAAAATGTGTTTATCTGTAACATCTGGTTTTACCAAAGTAATTATAGATTTTGCACAAAATTTAAATTCAGGAATTCTTTCTTGTGATTGACAATATCACTACAATAAACATATATATATTACACACCTATATATATATGATATTAAGTGGTGAACACATTTCATCTAAATCTTCACCACATTATTAGAAAATAGAATGATGTATCAATTGATAGTTGATGTTTGGTTTCCTGACAATTTGACCGCATTGTTTTGATATTAGGAGTGAATAATCATTATCAAAATATCACAAATATCAATATATAACCCTTACTCTTTTCCTTTTCTAGAAGAAGAAAGAGAAACACCAAAGACCCAAGAGAAGTTCAAAACAATGACATGAAAACAATGAAGGAAGAAGGTTAGATTTCTTTAGTATCACATAATAACATTTTTATAATTGAAAGTATGATGTAATGCATAGATACCAAATCACAATTGACCTTTTGACCTGGTTTGAACTCCTAATCACATGTATGTAGGACATATTTGCCTTGTTTCTATGCTTTTCAAAAAACAATAAATGTGTGTGTTTTGTATTGCGACCTGCATGTAAATCGTATTGTAGCGTTTGCATACTTTCATATTTAAAAGTTAACCACGAAATTTGAACAGCCATCAATTCTGTGCCAATTTTGTTACATTCAGACTAACTCCAGAAGTAATTATCTATATTTTCTTATGATGTTTTGCCAAATTCTTGATAATTCGTAATAAAATATAAAAGCATTCATATCTTGTTGATATGTGTATGAAAGAAATACTGGCTCTAGAAAAACATAGCAATATGAAGTTGCATCACTCACCACATCTCCCATTCTTTTGAAGAATAATGTGTAGTTAATTGAACAGACCTAAGTTACTATAAATCTAAAGAAGATTACACCTGGCTACTATAATAATGTTGAATTTGGTTGATAAGATGTTTTACTAAATTATATTTATGAATTTCATGCTTCAATATCTATCACAGTAGATAAAAAAGCATGTGTAATACCTAATAACATAATGTTTCCTAATGATTACTTCTCTAGAAAGTGTGTATGCTGAAATAGATGAGACTACATTTGAAGATATCAGTGGTGAAGGAGTATACTCAGATATCACTGCAACATCTGGTAGGCTATTTTGTCCCTATCCATACCAAAACATGGGTAAAAATCCCATAGTCAGTGTGACAAAAAGTTTAAATATATATACTTACTTTGGATGTTGAAAAAATATATTTCCTAATTTTTTGGCTGTTGTATTTTTAGATGAGACTACGTCTGAAGATATCCCCGAACAACAAGAGCCAGTGAACAACAGTATTGCAGGAGATTACTTAGTTGCAACATCTGGTAGGCTATTTTTTACCTATCCGTACCAAAACATGGGCAAAAATCCCATTGTCTCTGTGATAAAAAGTAAATTTATACATGTATATACTTACTTTGGATGTTGAAAAAATATATTTCCTTATTTTTTGGCTGTTGTTTTTTAATTGTTATACATGTACATTGAAAATAAATTTGAATTATGTTGATTAGATGTTATACTAATCATATTTCTGAAATTGATACTCCAATATTTATCACAGTAGAAAAAAAGCATGTTTTAACATTATAACATAATTTTTCCAAATTATTGTTTCCCTAGAAGGTGTGTATGATGACATAGATGAAGCTACATCTGAAGATATCCCCGCACAACAAGAGCCAGTGAACTACAGTGATCAAAGAGTATACTTAGATATCACCGCAACATCTGGTAGGCTATTTTGTACCTATCCGTACCAAAACATGGGTACAAATCCCATTGTCTGTGTGACAAAAGGTAAAAATATATATACTTACTTGGGATGTTGAAAAAACATATTTCCTCAGTTTTTGGTTGTTGTATTTTTAGATGAGACTACGTCTGAAGATATCCACGAACAACAAGAGCCAGTGAACAAGAGTGATGAAGGAGATTACTTAGTTCCAACATCTGGTAGGCTTTTTTTCCCCTATCCGTACCAAAACATGGGCAAAAATCCCATTGTCTGTGTGATAAAAAGTTACAATATATATACTTATACTTTGGATGTTGAAAAAATGTATTTCCTTATTTTGTGGCTGTTTTTTTATATTAAAAAACACCAGCCAAAAAATTGTTATACATTTGAATTATGTTGATTAGATGTTATACTAATCATATTTCTGAATTTGATACTCCAATATTTATCACAGTAGAAAAAAAGCATGTTTTAACATTATAACATAATTTTTCCAAATTATTGTTTCCCTAGAAGGTGTGTATGATGACATAGATGAAGCCACATCTGAAGATATCCCCGCACAACAAGAGCCAGTTAACAACTTAGATATTACTGCAACATCTGGTAGGCTATTTTGTCCCTATCTGTACCAAAACATGGGCAAAAATCCCATCTTCTGTGTGATAAAAAGTTAAAATATATATACTTACTTTGGATGTTGAAAAAATATTTTTTTTATTTATTTTTTGGCTGTCGTTTTTTAATTGTTATACATGTACATTGATCAACTCAAACATTCATATATTAATTGTATACACAGTTTTAAGTACAAACGTTGAAGGAATAAAAGACCCACCTAGGAAGGAAAAGAAAGATAAACAGAAGAAAGAAGTTTTTAAAGACAAAGACAAGAAGCCTGTGGACAAAATCAAAGGTGAATATTGAAAATAAAGAATAAGAAAATAAAACTATATGTTGAGGGCTAAGCTATTAATTTTGGTCCGAAATCAATCCCCACAAAAAATATAGCCTGCATATATTTAGTCTGCAATTTGGTTTGTCAGCTTTTTAGTTTATCCCCCCTTTTTTTAAGGGCTTGCGATTTTATCTTATCCTTGTACTATGATTTCTTCTTAAAACATTTCAATAGAATCAAAAAAGTCCAAGTTCAAAGTTCAAGCAAGTACACCACAAGGTCAACTGGCAGAGTCAGAAGATCACACTAATCAAAATCAAGCATGTACGTCACAAGGTCAACTGGTACAGTCAGAAGATCAAACTTACCAAAGTCCAGCACTTACACCACAAGGACAACTGGTACAGTCAGAGGATCATACTTACCAAAGTCAAGGACGTACGTTACAAGGTCAACTGACACAATCAGAAGATCATGCTTACCAAAGTCTGGAGAGGAACTAGCAATGGACATCTACACACAATTTGATTTTAGACTTATTGTTCAATAACTATCTCATGCCTTCGTTGATATCCTGAACAACATGTTTGTCTGCTGAAATTCGCATGTGCCCCCTTGGTATCAAGATTAGAAGCACCAGCTGTCTCGCGTTTTAGCTTTTAAGAAGCATGTTTTTCTTAGATAGTGTCCGATCATAAAACTTGAGTGAAGAAACCAGTCTGAAACGCCGTCTGGTGTTACTGGGTTTAGATAAATCACTGATAAGACATATCGGATATAGCAGGACTATAAAATTAAAGTTGCCATCAGGACAGTTCTCATAGCTAAAAAATAAGATAAATGCATAAAATGATAATCAACTGGCTTTTTAATTTTAGCTATATGAAATATTACCTGGAAAGAACATCTTTGTAATCATTGTATTTGTATTGATAAAAATTATTATCTGCTTTTCAAGAATGCTTTTAAAATGTTAACCCTTTATTTGTATAATCGCATTAGAATATTTTATGTGAAAATAGTTTTTGCATGCACTGTATAAATGCTTACGTTTTTTATATATTTTATTTATTGTACTTTGTACACGAACTTTTGGGAAGAAAAGAAATTTGTCAAGCACTAATATTAAAACGATTCTGACCGTTTTGTGACGTCAGTACCAATATCACTCAACACAGCAACAACATTTGTGAAGCTACATGTCATCATTTAATCAATATCAAACATTTTATTCCTGAATAGTTAAAGAAAGAAAGAAAGAAATACATTATTTATATTTATTCAAGTGCATCAAATGTAATTGTTTCTAAAATAAATAAATGAATTACAACTTGATTTTAGACTTTAAGTGTTCAACAAATATCTCATGTATTGACCTTATTCACGATCTTTTGCGAGACGTTACAAAACGAGGTCTCTTATTTACTTTTAGACCGGAGATGATATTGGATTATGTAATGCTATCTTACTCATATTTTGTGTATAACAAACGTCTTTCTCCTGGTCAAAGCGAAGATCTTCGTTAAAAAAATGCTAGTCTCCCCAAGACAGGTCCCGTGTGATAACATGACCCTCGTAATCTTTAAACTTTGCCACTAAAGTCTAACTTCGTAGAAATTGAAACGAAAATACAGCTATGATAAATACTTGAATGCGCGTGCTTACTCAGGTACGCGAGGTGAACAATGTTTACGTATTCAAACGAAAAAGCTACCCTTCACGGGGGCGGTTGTTAGAGAAATTATTTACTGTGAAAGCAATGGTGCATTGCGTTGTCCCTCACCACTACCCCCTGATATCAAATGGATTTATTTTCCCGTTTTCTTGTACATTGGTTTGTATTTTATCAATACCAGGTCAGAGATTATCCTGCCTACAGTTAC
>JAVSBT010292633.1:0-12043 GCA_033118115.1 Pharyngocirrus eroticus | reverse complement strand
GGGACAGAGATAAATGGAGAATGTTTGCTAACGGAGGGCACGTCCCTAGGGACTTCCCGTAGGATGATGATGATGATAAAAAAAACCTGCATAGCAAATGTACATGTAAAACAATGAACCGTATTTGGGACATTGTTATATCTTTAGATTTTATATAGAATAGCAAGGGTAGCTGCTTCAAAGCATTTCTTGTCTTTGCATTTAAACATTCATATCAGATTTAGAAATAGTCCTTGTCTGCAATCTTCTAGCTTATAGTGTGAGAAAATGTATAATGATAAAAGAAAAAATAATTCAATGGTAGATGAAATACTTGAAATGTGTCTTTGAAATATGTTGTCTACATTTTAACACATCCGCAGAAATTGAGTCCTAAATGTTCCAATTCTCAAATAACCGAATTTTTCAACAAAAAAAACACCCCAAAATGGTCCTACTGTTAAGTACAATGAACTCTTCCATCTTTATGTAAATGTAACAGCGAGTTCTTTCACAAGTTCTCCCCAAGCTTATCATCTTAGTCAACTTTAAGACATTTGTGATGAATGAGTGAGAGTGTCACCTTGATGGTTTCTTTGCCATTAATTGAATCTGTATCAGTGATAGGAAGCAATCAGATGGAAAAGCTGTCATCATTGTGGAGACTCATCTTTTATCTACTGTTATCTAGCGCTGCAGAGTTTTAGTTTACAAGTTATTTTGGTAATTTCAGGAAACTAAACATTCGTATCATCTTTTTATCATCTATGAAACAAACAATTTTTCTTTATGTAATAGAGATATCTATATGAGCTTTGATTAAACCACAGCAACTGTTTGATACAAAAGGACTCATGAAATCTTTTTTACATTGAAACATTTCTTAAAAAAGAAAGATTAATTTAGCAATATTTTTTTGAAGTAAAAAAACAAAGAGAAGAAGATTGTTTTGTAAAAGATTAAATGTCTTTGTCACATGCTGAGAGACCTTTAAACTAAAAAAAACGAAGCAGTTATGAATACTAATAAAAAAATTACAAAGACATTGAGATGCCATTTGAATAAAGTCCTCATTAGGAAGACTGAAGAAATCAAAACAAGGATATCTGTAGTCTCCAAATGACAGTAATGTTTTTAATTTTAGCCCAAACAGTGAAATAGAGTGCAAAAACTTGTTAAAATGGACTGACCATTAACAGTTTTATTGTCTTTAATGAATTTACATAATCACTTTTCCCGTATGCCTTAATCCTAATTGCTTTCATTTGTGGATTTTGATGATGTTTTGGTAATCCCATTAATGATTTTTAGTACTGTAATATTGTTAATAGATTTTTTTTGAAAATGGCTTATATCATAACTGCCATCTGGAGTGATGTTTTCATAAATATCATTTTGTTTTCAGATGTTCAAAGAACTGGGCACTATTGTCTATCTGGCCATGTCTGCTGATGCTACTTGCAGAGGACTAAGGTCATCAAAGGATGGCCCCCTAGTGATGGAATTCACTAAAGGTATGGGTTTAAAATTGAAAGGTTTTCTGTTCATATTACATTATCAAATATGAAGATAAAATAATAGAGACAGCAACTTAAGTGTAAAAACACCCACTTTTGTTAAAGTATACTTTCTGTTATGGATAGCTTGCAATACTGTCCAAATATTAGACATCTTGTGGTAAAAACTTCTGTTCTTAAACATTACAGTAGACAATTTATGGAGATATTAGGAGCAAATAGAAAAGAATTATTATTTGTAAAGTATAGGCAGGATCTGTAGATGTTATAAATTTGGATGTATACATTATTTGCAAGCTATCTATTCTCTTTTCATGATCATCTATCCCTTTATTCTATGGGGTTGGGGGTACCATGATTGAGGTCAACAGTAATTCTGGACATAAAAGTTGGTAAGCTTCCTGTAATGATCTTTTCATTCCTCCATTTTTCAGACAATTTTGGTTGGCCACAGACAGCTTGTCACTTTCCATATTGGGTGACAAGACAGCAATGGCAAGACCTATCTGCAAGACACATTTACACCCCAGCGTCATCAAGTGGGGAAATATCTGTACAATATAAGAGAAGGCCATCATCTAATGCCCATGTCAAAGATGAATTAAGATGTATAAGAATTCAAGAAATGAATACCACACACAATGAATTTGTGGCTGTTAGCTTTACATCACATGACTGGTAAGTGAAGGCGAATTTGGAGGATTTTATCGTAGTCATACTTTTTTTATGAGTGAAGAAATCCTGTTTTGTTCTGACATTTTAGAATTACCTCTGAATTTAAAAAAAATGAAGCATGGTTTGTCTCAGGGTGTCCCTGTTTATTGTTTATTTACAAAAGATCATGGATATGATTTGCTGTATATTTTGACAAATACATACTTCAATTATGAAGCTTTATGAAGGTTTTTTTAATATATGATTAAAGTTGTATTAATTTTCAGGTATTAATCTTCCACAAGGCAAATGAATCTTTGTAATGCTACATGATATTTGGTAGTAAAAAGAGTACAAAATTTGGGCCTTATATTATGGGTTGCCCAACAATAACTTGAAAAGTATAAAGAGTGATTAAAGACGGTATCGGGGAAAAAATGGAGTTAGAAAGGTTAAATCTCCCATAGGCCATAATAAAAACTTGCTGTAAACTAAATAATGAAAAAAGAATTGTTTGCTATGTTAGTCAGGTTCCTTGTTCTGTGAAAATGATTTTCTGTTGAAGATTCAATGATGATTTGGTAAAAACTAATCAAACTTCCCAAATGGGAACAATGTCATTTTGGTAAATTGTCCTGGATGAACCATAAAAAGAGGTTCTAATGTCATATGTGATTTCATATTGGCAATTAATATTCAAGAAAATCAATGTTTAAATCTGTCTAGGTAAACATGTTTATAAGATTGAAAGCTTTATGTGTGAATGGAATCCAATGCAGGATGAGAACTGCCAATTTTCTCAATAAATAATATCATCTTATCTCTATGGACAAACCAAATTGCCATTTCTCTCGCCAATGCCCCTAGCCATGTAAGGCAATTTTCTCCATCCTTCCCCCCTGATGCAAATAAAAAATGTTGGGTGTCTTCATTGTGGAATGGGAAAAGCATAAATCTTGGTAGATTGGGATAGAATTGTAATTTCTGTTCAATAATTTCATAAGCATTCCTGTCGCAATTTTTCCTTTTTACGAGTTGTAGGGTAAAGATAACTGATAGTCAAATGATACATTTATTCACAGGTTCTGTAATATGCTTGATCTGATGCCATTTGTTAAAAGTAGGAGATAACTGCCCCAAAGACGGTTTTGTGTTCCATAAAATTTGTGTTAAACTTATAATTAACTCAAGAGACATGAGAATGTAGAAATACACTGCACTGAGAAAACATCAGAAACTTTGTTGCCAGCAATTGTTTCTGAAACATTCTAGAGACTTACGCAGCAATTTGTTTGGAATCTTCAGTGTCAGACCTCCCTGTTCTGTTGTCGCCCAAGACAGCTTTTGGCTGCATAATCAATAGTTGTGATGTTTTTGAAACATCTTGGTTTTGTTTCTGAAACAAAAAGTTGAGCACATTTGTAAATACAAGGAAAACTAATTTCTGAAACTTGTTTCAGAAACAAATTTGGCTGAGTGTGTCCAAACTAAAACAGAACACATGCATTTAGTATAATATGTTGAACAGTTCAGATCTTAGCACCCATTTCTCAGTGAAACCCCATTATTTATTGTCTCATTTGCATTTTATTCATCAAGTAGTATCACATTGGTACAAGAGATGCAAGCAAATAAATGATGCGCTTTAGCAATAACTGTGAACTATTGATTTCAACTTTGGCGTTTTTTGCTACAGAACAAACAGGACTGTAACAAGCATCCCAGATATGTATCATAACTCAATGGTTAAGATCAATAGCTGTCATTTTATTCAGTGCCAGATGATGACTAGCGCCAGAACTAGTGGGGTGTAACAAGTCTCGAGCTATTTAGAACTTTTGAAGACTGATCAATGGGAGTTTCTTTAGTGTTGATGCAGGCAGTGGAATTCACGAATGATTCCCCTTTTTACAAATTCTTTCAAGCATTTAATGAATATATTTGTTTCATGTCTCTTTTAAGGACAGAACTCATCAGTCCCATCAACAAGCTTGCTTTGCTCCAGTGGTTTGGGTAGACATAGTGTTTGAGGAAATTATTGTGATAATTTTCTTAGACAAATATTATCTGTATTTGGACTTTTTTTTTAAGTAACAGGGCAAAGGGAATAGGGTTGAATACTCCCTGTTGTCAAAACTGAATTATTTCAGGACAAACAAGCATCTGTTGTTAAATTTTGAAAGATTTTGCACTGAAGTCAAATTACAATAGCAAATGTTTTAGTACAAGATCAGGTCAGCTTGCCCTATGTTATAGTTCCTGACAAAAATTGGTTTTGTTGAACTTTACTAAAGGAAATGGCCGTATCTTAAATTAACTAAAGCCTTTCAATAAGAAATGTTATCTAACTGCAGAGATGATAAAAAGAGACAATGTCTTGTGACACAAGGCTTTCTCTTTGGTTATTAAAGTCAGTGAATGTGAAGATAGCTTCCCAAAAGATACTGTCATTGGCCAGTAGCAATTCTATATCCGTGTGCACTTCAGATTTTATTTTTTATTTTTGTGATTTCATCTGAGTGAAATGCTGAATGATATGAGATGGCAACAGCCTTTCATTAATGCAATAACTCAATTATTTTTTCAAAAGTTAAATGAACCATCCTTTTTTTTTCAAAATGGCTTTTCATTAAAAAAATTCCATCAATTCAATTGAATGAACTTTTGAACAAATACACATGATCCCATTTTTTATCATCAAAGATCCTAATATAAAAGGGACAAATCCTAGCTCAATAACCAAGTACTTCAAGTGCTAAGTTGTGTAAATAATCTATAATGGACAAGGAGATTACATTTTATGATTGAATGTAATTTTTTTGGCGTGAAATGTGATCCATCATCTCGCTTTTACTGCAAAGCAGTCATGGATTGCGTTTCATATAATGAAAGATATGTTTTCTAGGAATGACATTTATCAATAAATACAAAGGTGTGCGTAGGAAAGAGCTCTGTGAAAATCAAAGAGACATAGGTTGGTATTGTATATGCCCAGAAATCCAAGAATTATTGTGGGATTGTAGACCATGTAATGATTTTAGTAAGCAAGAATATAAAGCAATGTGGTGTCCTGTTAATAGGATAGCAAATGAGGTAAACATGTCAATGACATGTAGGTGGGCTTTGACTGGTTGTTTTAAAAAATATTCTAATTTTGTTTTTTGTAATAGTAAACTTTTCTTGGTTGATTGGTCTTTAATCGTCTCAAATAGGGGTTCATTATAGTGATTTCTTGATGTGTAAATTCTTTGTGCATAATTCTAAAATGATACAAAGATCACAAGCAAAATTCTTTATGTCTTTCTTATTTTTATTTTGATACAATAGTATTTGCTGATTTGAGACCCCCCCCCCCCTCCAAACAAGTAGCATTTCCTCCTAGTGAGAAACATGTACACTAATATGTAATAACTTCTTGTCACTCAAAGATTGACCAGACAAGACTTGTCGATTTCAGTCTGATGTGGCATCTAATCCCATCAGAGTACAAGGCTGACCCAGTTAGTCATTTGGAAGCAACGACATTTTGAAAATCGGATCTCCATTCTGACTCCATTAAGGTTTTTTTATTGGATAGGCCTATTAGTAATCAGTGCAATCAAATGTACGCATAACTTCATGATTGCTCTATTAGGGGAATTAACAAAAACACTTTGCATGTTTTAACACTTCTAATGTGACTCCTGTGGTTTTCTTTGTCACCGTTGACATTATGAGACTTTTTTTTTTCTAAGTAGGTAAAATGGTTTAACTTTTTTCCTTTTTTTTAAAGAGCAATTTTTGCTAGCATGCTATGCTACTTTTTTTTACCCTTGTTTTAAATGACAAGGGATAGCATGATTGTTTTTCCCCTTCATTTCTAGTGAATTAATTTTGGTCTCCATTTTTCGCCATCTCTATTTGTCTAAGATAAGTTAATGTATAGAGACATGTAATATAAGTTTATTCAGCTTAGAGATTTTAAAATGTAGGAAAAGTAATACTTTACAAAAAACATCCTATCAAATTACCTTTGATTTCCAAACCCAAGAAATACTGTCAAAACTCAAGATTGAACTGTACTTTTATATGTTTTTCCAAACATTTGTACCCATTCAATATCTGCATGCCTGGTACCAATGTTCAGTCTTTCAGGACAGATTTGATATTTTAACTGATCTTTGGATGGTCAGTCTATTCAGTTCAAGACAAAGCAAAGTCTACATTTCCAGTACTTAGCTCTATTAAGTTGCTTATTTTCATCTCTGTGGACAATTAATTTAATTTCCTAGAACTGTTGGAGATCCTTCAAGATAACCACTGACAGTTGGACAATTTCTCCTTGTCAAAACCGAACTCTCCATGTCTCCATACAGCACTATGGTTCAATTAGAACACAACCTCCTGTCACTCAACAATAGAATGTAATGCCTTCATTAACAAATTAACCCATCATTACTGTTAACGAAGTAGAAATGCTTTGAAATGAGTGAAACTGGTAGACAAAGATAATGCCTCCATGCTCCTCTTATGGTCTTAAAGTCTTGAAGATAAAAAATACTGATTCAGTAATATTTATTACTGGCATTGAGGCATGGATAATTCTTAAATTAGGGTTACAAGAAGACAAAAGCATTGAAGAGTGATTTGATGGTCTTCATTAACTCTTTGGTCCTTTTCACGAGTCTCCATTTTCCCCCGGATTTTGATTTTTTAATTTTCTGAAAGGGAAGTGGTTTTAGAATTAGGGAAACCTGGGACAATCTTCTAGATGTTAAATTACCCTTAATTATTTGTTGCTGTTTGCTGAAGCGAACAGGACTTCTTGAAATACCTTAAGATTACTGGTATGGATTTATCATCCATAAAAACAAAGACTGGTCTATTTTATTGAGTAAAAATGTTACTGTTAAATGATTGATAGATAGTATAATCATAGAATAGACTCGAGTTTATATACCCACTTTACCCTTTCCTTTTGCAGTGAATCCCAATACCAATGCATCAAATTGATCAAACGCCATGACAATGTAGTAGAAATACACAGAGGTAAGTAAAAACTGAAAAATAATGCTTGAAAAACAAAACAAATATTTGAAATATTTTACCATTTAAAAAAAAAAAGATTTATTGGATCATGGAAGACATTGATATCTGATTGCTAAAAAATGTTTTTGTTTCATTTTCAGGGGATTTTATTCACAAGGACACCTTTTGTGGAAACAGCCATTTCGGTCACAATGCAACAAAGCACATACTTATTCGTAAGTATAACAAAAAAACTCTAAATACTTATTTGTATTTTGTAGAATAGAAGAATAGACTAAAAAAATATTATCTAGATTAAAAATTCTTTCAAAATTTTCTGGCTAATTTTGATCTAATTTAAGCTGCCCTGGCTTATCTAATCAAGTTTACAGTTTAGAATTTCAACAAAGACTTCAAAAGCATGTATCATAAATATTTCAATCCTTTTTTAATGAAATGAAGAATCTGCCTATCTAAGTAGGAAAAACTCTCAAGCATCCTGCCAAAAATGGCAGGTTTGGGAGTGATATATTCTTCTTTGGACACATTTTCAGACCCTTGGGTGTGTGTTCTGTTGAAACACAAAATAATGACTCAATGTTTCAGTCATCATGTTTTAACATCTAAGTAATTTCCTTTTAAATCTTAAATAAATTCCTTGTAAGATTTCCAAATCATAATAAGAATTTCTATGGATTCTTAAATTTGCTGGTAGGTTTTGTTAGTCATGTCACCAAAGACTCCAACTATTGATGACTAAAGTGTTCTGTTGAGACAATCCCACAAGAAGACAATGCACTTAATTGCAGAAAACAGATATGAGAGGATTTTTTTCATTGTCAGATTAATATTGCCATTGTTTTATTACCTTGTTCTGAAAAATCTGATTCCAATTTGCAAACAAGCTTTTAATTGTTAGAAAATTAAATCCAGCAAAAAAAATTGGAAATCTATACTTAATGCTTCGACCTTTGTGTTTTTGAGAGATGCTTGAAATTAATGTGAAGCTATTTTAGGATTGTTGTAAAAATTATGTGCTTGATAAAAAGAAGTAATGTATTATTAGCTGTATGAAAATTACGGCAGAAATTTATAGGATCTTGAATGTTTGAATCAAAGTTCTTTATTTTATAAGAGGTATGTTTTATGTCTTGTCAAAAACGTTGACATTAAACTTTTAATTGTTAATTGCACACATTTTTGGCCAAAGTAATTAAATATAAAAAAGGAATTGATGACATAAAAGTCTCACTTTTAAGAAGGCATTTTAAAAAGAATAACATTTTCTTAAGAATGGTGAAGATGACATTCTGAGACTTTGCTGTATGAAACAATTTACACTTCTTTTATAATCCTTATCATAAAACTGTTACTGCATTATTCTTATGTCTGGGATTTATTTTTATCTATTTGACAGCAAATGAAATGATGGGCCAGCCCTGCCCATACCATGGCAAGTACATGTACGAGCCATACCAATCCGAATGTAAAGTGTCAGTCAAAAGTGGATGCAACTCTACCACACAGATAGAAATTGTGTCAACATGTCAAACACAACAAGGTATACAGCAAAACTTCTCCTTCTTAATTTCATCACGTAAGAATTTTTTTGCCTTTTTTAGTTCTTATAGAGTCCCGTACAGTTTCTTATAGGTGTGCACCTCTTGTGGCCGGGGGCTGGTTTCTATTAAGTTTTTTTACTTAAATATAAGTAGGACTCATCCAGTTGTTAAATAACATACACTTTAAGGCAAACTTTACAGATTAGTGCGTTTTGAGAGATAAGTAGAACTTTTAAGTTCTACTAGTTAATTGAAACTGGCCCTGCATGTGTTTTCTGATGACATAAAGATATTTTTCACAGTTTTATAGTATAAATGTTCTGTTTTTCTGGTTCTTCACATGACAAGCATGTATCAGATTGTCCAATTTTGATTTTTTTGTAAATAGAGCAAAACATATGACTGTGAATGTTTTAGAAAACATATTGTAGTTTGTGCTTGTAGTTATGAGATATATGTACTCTGGGGTAATATATTTTTAATATTTCAGTAGGACAGTTAGAATGCCTGGAGAACTGGGAGGAAGATAATAAAAAATACATGATAGCCAGGCGTCTTGGTCAAGGAGAAACAGGAACAGATAAATTAACAGCAAATTGTTTTGTAAGTACTTTTAATGTCTTATAGCTAATGTGTTAACTATAAACTTATGTGTATCTTCAAGGGTGTATGTCTACTGAAAAGATGTAACATTTTTTAAATTATTATTTTCTTATCCATTTAAAAAAAAAAATACATCATGAAATTGAAATCATTCCATAGCAATTTAGATCAGGCAATGTTAGATTGAATATTCATGTTAGCTATTTATTGCAGTATTGAGCCCTTTCTCAGATCCTGTATTGATCCTACATCCTTGAGATATTCTAAAACATTTTACTAGAGTCGCTGTGACATTGACTATAATAGTCAAATACAAAAAATTCAATTTTTTTTAGGATTTTTTGTTGCAATTTCTGGCTTTACATCCAATTTGACATTTAAAACACTTCAAGTATATCATTATATCGTCCCACTCCTATCATAATTAAGTTAGTCCTCAATTAATAATATACATGGATGTGTGCTTCACTTGATTAAAAGTAGCCATGATATATGATTAACAATTGAAAAATAAGTAAATTTTCTAAATATGTCTTTGAGCACGGATTTTTTTGAGGTTTTCTTAGAAATTGCATTATGCATGTCTAGCCAGGAACCGGTCATGTATATGTCGAAATATTCACATAATGATTCCTTTAATCGTGTAAACTGAAACCCTTAGTTTTCCTCATGGTTTTCAAAAAAATGAATCAGATTTATAATATTTTTTCAATAAAATTATAATTATAATATGTTGTGGAGATGCTTAAAGTACGACTCCATAGCATTTTGATCTAGAACAAAATGTCTACAGTAGGGAACACTGAATCAATACAGAGTAATCCTGCTCAAGGACACACCATGGTGCCTCGGCCTGGGATCAAATCAGGGATCTCTTGATATGACCCAACCTATTAGGCCACCACTATGTCTGTAAAAAGAATGTGCGTGGTGGGGCTCGAACCCATGACCCTAGGATTAAGAGTCCTATGCTCTACCGACTGAGCTACCCGGGCATCTGGAGATATTGTATAATTATGATAATAAATCCTTTTCATGGTATACTTTCCCTAGAGGATGAGTAGAGAATTAATAACCTTTTGCTAAAGAAGGTCAAATCAATAATGCATATTTATCAACAAATATAGTTTCATGTTATAAAGCCATTTATCATTAGTTTTAGTGAACAAACAACTTGCCAGTTTGGAAGCAAAAAAAAAAGTTTTCGTGAAGAAGCATCCATCAATTCAAATATAGAATTAAGTCAGTAACCTTAGACTTATAAAAGAGAATTTTAATGTTTAGAGGAGTACCTTTGCTTGTTGGACTATTGTTACCTCAAAATCTAAAAATGTGTGTTGGAATATCATATCAGTTTGACTTATTAATTGGAGCTTTCTGGTTTTACTGTATGAAATATATTAAGATATTAGACCCATAAACCGCTCAGGAAATCGTTTGAAACCTCTGCACTACTCAAGGCACCTCGTATTCTTCAGAAAATACCCATTCCCTAGCCATTTAGGACCTCCGAACAATTCGGGGCTAGTACCTTAAAAGATAAAAGTCAACCTTTTGGACTTTTATTTTATGAAATAGTCCCATGCTTGCAATCGTTAACCAATCTCTAGATGTGTCAAAGCTTATTTTGGTTATTTCCAAACTAGCTCATAGAAAACAAAGTTAATTAGGGGGATCTTCCTTCACTTTACAAACTAAGATAACACCCACCTTTTGAAAATTTGGATTCCAGGGTCAAACTAACACTCAATTTTAAATTCAATAAAAGCAAGGTACGATGAAATCTTTATGAGTGGGCTGAATTAACAAGGCTCAACTTTTATAGTGGGTAATCAGATCAATCTTTATTTGAATGCTGAAGTAGTTTGGGAAACTTGGGGCCAAAACTTACAGAATCAATCAGATTGTTTCTTATAGGAGGATGACAACAGGAAATTGCCCCTGACTTTTTTTCTAGGCAAGGTTTATATATAAGTTAGCATACCACTTCAGGGTCTCTTATCCACTCGAAAAAAGATCTTGTGAAAGTTTGAGCCTCCAAATTAACCATCAAGAAATCTTATTGATACTGGTGAAGCTGTGTACTTCACACTTTGCAACAGTCAGTTTCATTCAGGGTTTATATATGGAAGGCTTATTAAATTCAACCCATTTCACCCCCTCAAATCTCCACCAAGTTTCATCTAATAACAGGCGGTGTCTATTACAGAGTCAAATAGACAATTGAATTGGATTCAGCATGGTTAAAAGAAAAATTCTGTGTGTCATTTGGTCAAATTGTTTTAAGCCTGTTCATACCGGTTACTTAATCCGAAGTTTTTAAAGTTTTGTGCATTCACAAGATGTTTTTGATTTTTGCGCCTTTCTCTAGTGAATGCAAGTTAATCAATACTTTTGTAAACTATTTCTCGTCCAACTATATAAAATGATTTTTTCTATTTTTCAGAGTTATCAACATATAGGAGATATAATTGAGTTTAGAACAGACAGGGTATGCAATAGAGGTGTTCCAAACATATTCAACATGGCTATTAGATACACATTAAATGCACATCCAGGTAAGTCAAGGTCCCAAAGATAAAACCGCATAGTATTATTTTATAATTCACCATATTTATTAATGACTATTTCAACCTACCCCAAAACTGACTTAAAAAAGGAAAATATTTTGTCAGAAGTGGGATTCGAACCCACGCCTGGAGAACCAGACTGCGACCTGAA
>JAVSBT010292522.1:0-12044 GCA_033118115.1 Pharyngocirrus eroticus | reverse complement strand
AAGAACAGCAGCTACTTTGTTGAATGGATTCCAAACAATGTGAAGACCGCTGTCTGTGACATTCCTCCACGTGGATTAAAGATGTCTGCAACCTTCATTGGAAACAGCACCGCAATCCAAGAATTGTTCAAGCGTATTTCTGAGCAATTCACAGCTATGTTCAGGCGTAAAGCTTTCTTGCATTGGTACACTGGAGAGGGTATGGATGAGATGGAATTCACTGAAGCAGAATCCAACATGAATGATTTGGTCTCTGAATACCAACAGTACCAAGATGCCACAGCTGAGGAAGAAGGTGAATTTGATGAAGAAGAGGAAGGTGAAGAAATGGCTTAAATCTGTTAAAGTTCGTCTAAAGAACTAGTCTTTTCACAAGAGGGCGTTCAAGCAGTGGATCCTTTATTCAAGTATCTGCAAAGGTGCTTCTGTTTCTACCACAAACTTTAAACAGTTTAAATTATTTCATTGGACAGAATCTTTATGCAAAATGACTTATTTTTGTAGGAACTTCCAATTCATGATCTCTCAGAGAAATTCATCTTTTAAAGAACTAACATTCTCATTACCAGAACATTTCATATTGTTGGATGCAACATTCTTTTTAAGCGAAACTAAAGTACAAACAAAAAACTTAAACATACACACAGCCAAAGAACAAACATTACAGTCAAGAAGTGTCTGTAAAAGACAACTTTTGTCTGTTTTAAAGAATAAAATTCAACATACATAACAAAATGTCTTTATTACTTATCATTTCTGCATGTATTTTAAAAGGAGTAATCCTTTGGTAAATTATATAGCAAAAACAATGAAGCTAGCCCTATCATACTTGACAACTAGCCAGGGTATAGAATATTTTAAATAAAAGATCCCAGTATATCTGTAGTATCCTAATAAAAAGCGAGTTAAACAAAAAAAAATGTTTTTTTGAATGCCCCACTCCCTCTCGGTTGCAAATTAATATACACTTTACCCATTATTCGGCAATATAAAAAAGCCAATTTTCTAAAACCTTTACTACAGTAGAAAGTGAAACCAGTCCAAGTATTTTTTAAGTGTCGAATGATGACTGTCTAAATGTAATGAAATTGAAAAGTGGAGGTATAGGATTTTCTTAATACAATACAGGTCCAGTCTGATAGGAACATCTTTTAGCTTGAACCCGGTGGAAACATTTAACTTGCCTTAACGTTTTCATTGCATCAATAAACCCCGGTGATATCTCTGTTACCCCTTCTGAGAACTATACTAGTATTTATTTACATATCAATGCAGTCCACAAGTTAAATGTCTTTTGCCCGAGTTATCCTATACCGTTTTTTCCATGTACCATAATGTTATTTGATATTGTGGTTAGGACATTTAGCTTGTGGACTGAATGGAGAAAGTTATCAAGGCCACCCTAATCCGTTAGATTGACGAATCAGAACTCTCTATGTCACCCAACCTCCTACACTCCTTTTTTATTACCGTTATGTCTACAGATTAGCCAGTAATTATAAGATAGTCTTTGACTTTAAGAAGCATATCCACCATACAGTTATCCAAAATTGATCTAAATAACGCCTATACCGAGTATCATAACTATCGATTCCTTCTTTGCATGATATAAATGAAATCAGTCCGTAAAGCAAGTGATTGTAACGAGTAGGAGAAGTTACCAGCCATATTATTTCCGGTCGATACAAGTCAAGGGCTGTCAAACATTTTGGCTCAGATATGATGCACCGTACTCTTCGGGGATGTTTTCAACTTGTAAAGACAAGTATTCGAACCTATAGTGCAGAAACACATTCACCTAATGCTTCAGCTTCGGTAGCAAAGTGAGTTAAAAACCTGTTTATGATTTTTGCGTAATAGTAGCCTCAAAGTTTTGTTTACATCTGAAACTTGCCTGCTGCCATAACATAGAGTATGTTCTCTTTATCACGTATACAAAGTACACTTTTTGTAAGCAATAATATTACAGTTTATAAATAATGTCTTTATAGAATACAGTCAAGTGTTGATATGTATGTATGTAATTGAAGAGAAATACAATTTTCTTGTACCCATTTATATCAACTTTTCTGTTTTGTTGAAATGCAGATTCCAAACTTTGATGGTAGGAGGTGATTCTATGGAAAATATGGGGAGGTCTGTATTTTTTATATCTTCAATCATATCTACAATAATATAAAATACCACTATAGAAAATATGGGGAGGTCCTTAATTTTGTACTCTAACGTCTGTCCCCCTCCTCTTAAAACAGTCACTTTATTGACATAATTATTCTGTCATTGGAGCATCAATTGCTTTGAATGAATCAACTGTGTCGTTGTCTACTAGTACTTCCATATTCTTGGCACAGTTTAAATGATTATACTAGGTAAATTCAGAGGGGATCCATTCAGATATTTTTGTCTGCAACTATTACTGTGAATGAAACTTCAAGACTTGTTTTTATACAGTATATTGGTTCAGATAAACATCTGCAAAACCTTTTTAATCTGCAAAAAATCAGAGCTGAAAATTATCAGGACCTCAGAAACATTCAAAGTATCACTGCAGTACAGAAATAGGTTTTGAAAAAAAAATGATATAAGAGAAGGACATAATAATTAGGTATAAATAGATTGGATTGCTAATTACGTTGTGATGTAAAGGGGAAAAATGTTACATTCCGTCATAAATATTCTCAATTGTTACTTTTTGTACATGCATTTTTTGTTTACTTTGCTGACACAATGGCAGAAAAGTTGTAGTAACTGGGTATGTGGTGCATATATTTCTGTGTGAAAATCATCCCTTAACATATCAGTTTAAAGGAATAGATGTAGCTTTTCTTGTTTGTAGAAAAAAGTGGCATGAATGATCTGTTTTAAAATTCCAATGATTTATAGCAGAGTTAAATTTGACCCAAATGCTGATGTATTTCAAGTATTTGTTTTACAGAAATATTTACCAGAGTGCATTTTAGATCCAGGGGGACAGCATTGCATATTTATTAAGGAAATGGCTGAGATCTAAAAACATTGGGGGGTGGCACAACATTTCATATTTGGGATAAAACTGCCTGATGAAAGTAATTTGCACCCAGGTAACTTGCCATGGATGGATTCATCATTAGAGATTACACCTATACTTGGTTTGATGTGCAGTAGTCAACCTTAATTAGACAACCGCAAATTAGAAAAAACATAGCTATGATGTGAATTTAGTTTCTTAAATTTAAGATTGCCTGGTTTGGTTTCTTAAATTAGTAAAAAAGGATTGCTTGTTAGACAGTTCAATGCATTTAATACCTGACATTTTAAAAGTCTTGTTTATGTAATGTTGTATGTATTTGGATATTGATTTCCTGCTTATATGCTTTGTCACATTAATGTTAATGAATTTTATCTTGTTTTGCATGTGTTTTTATCATACTTTTTACCGTGCACAATTTGGAAGGAGGTTTATCATTTGTGCACTGATGAAAATTTTTAATTTTAATTTTTATAAAATCTTATTTATATATTACAAATAGACATTCATTAATGATAGGAATATTTGATAAATCATTATTGAAGTTTGAAAATTGGACAGTTCTCTGGAAGCTTAAGGATAAACTTTTCCTTATTTTTGATACATTAATAAGCTTGTTGACCATTCAGCTTAAACAATGTATTATGTACTATCTATTTTTTCAGAGATATCACCTCTCGCACAACAGAAGTAAATGGCATCCAAATGCATTATGATACAACAGGGCATGGCAAGCATCTTGTGCTTCTGATTCCAGGGGCTTTAGGTAGGTGTCCAATCTAGAATGGGTATTTTCAGAGAGTAATCACTATGGATAAAAGTCTGGTCGTTGGAAGTAATCCCCAATGAATTTTGATGAGTAGAGGGTTCTTTTAAAGTAGGATTCAAAAGCTATAAATCTAAACTTAGTATTAGTTACTTGGATTGTTATTTATCTGAAATCCAAAAATCACTGGTGAAGACGTACATGTAGTATAGCAAATTCAATGCAAATTGACCTGGAAATCTGGGATGTGAGACCTTAGTTCTGATAGCCTTTTAAACATAATTATGGCAATAATTTTGTATATTGCTGTGTTAAACAGTTGTTATGAATGCATCCAAAAATCAGCATGAAAATAGGCTATTTTTGTAGATTCTCATGTTGCTTATATGATACCACCATAATTTAACTGTGACATGTCAACTTTTAGTATCAGTATCATGAAATATATCACCAACACAAATGAGGGTCAGGGAATGCGTTTCTATGTTTCACAAGTTTTTAGAATCATAAACTAAAAGAGGAATAGTTACTGACATAGTTAATTAATCCCTTTTTATTGATTTATTAATTATTCATTGTTAATGTTACAGTAGAATTTATATAAAAAGTCTAAAGTGTTTCCATCTTTTTAGCATTTCATGTGTCTGAGCTGTACTGCATAATTAAGTATAACTGTATTATTATGGAGATTAAGTAAAGGGGGAAATTATTATTCTGGAAATAACCATGTGTAATTGACAAGCATTTTGATACATTTATAACAAATCTGCAGTTAGCTAGTCAAAAGAATTTGTATTTGTACAATCAATGCAAGAAATACAAAGGATGAAATCATGCACAAACTAACATTAGTTTGGAACCTTGGGACCTTTTGATTTCCTTTTTGAAATTTTATTTTTTTCCTATTTGATCTTTCAATTTCCCTGTATATTAATTGACACTGAAGGCTGCTAAGTGCTCTCATAACATTGGAGATACATACCATTCAATGATGAAAATATTTGCATTTTGTTTGTTTTGAAGGATGTTCAAGAACAGACTGGATGCCTCAGCTTGAGAATCTTAACAAAGGTCTATGTACCACAATAGCTATGGATCCAAGAGGGTATGGTAAAAGCAGACCCCCAGATAGAGACTGGCCAGATCATTTCTATGAAAGAGATGCCGAAGATGCAGCTAAATTAATGCAGGTAAAATGAACAAAATAATGCTGAAAAAAGAAATATTGATATTTAGTTAAAATCAAGTTTTTTTCCATGTGTCAGAAGAGTTAACATGATAAAATCCATCAGAGAAAAAGCTTGGTTGGCACATTAGAATATTGAAATAATATGTGATTAGTAGATCCCTAAGTATTTTAATATGTGCCTGGAATTTCCTGCCATGTTTCGCAATATTGGAGTTTGGAAATAGTTTTGAATAAAAAGGGACAACATTTTACATAAGTTTGGCATTTGTTACATGAGATGTAAAATGCAAGGTCACCAATGCTCAGGTTATTGTTGTAAGTTGATCAAGGAATGTTATGCCCTGTATAGTTTTATCAAAACCAGACTATATTCTTATTTTTATTGTTTGCCTTGGTTTCTTTGAGGAAAAGACTAAAAGTGCAAATTAATCTTGGTGAGAAATGAAATTAAACTATTTACAAGAATAGTTTTACACCTTAGGCCTATTTATCATTAATGTATGGCTCTATATTTAGTTTGTATACTTTGATGCAGGTTTTGATTTGAATTATGTAATGGATACAGAAAAACATTGGTTTGAAATATTTTTCATAAACTATATTTGACCATTTTGTAACTGACCTTACTTTTCAGATCATTATTGAAGAAAAGAAGGTGATTTTTCTATGACATTTTAATTTCATTGTAGACCTTTCTGCTTTTTATTTCTGAAATGTTTCAATCGGAAATCAATCCCAAATTTGTTTGTAAAATATCATAATTTTTGTAGAATATAGTTTTATGTAATGGTTGTTGCATCACTAACCCCCCTCGCATGTGGTGTAATTTGGTTTCATCATATAATTTCTGTCTCAACTGTCCTTTTCTAAACACATTCAGACTGCCAACAGTAGCACATCACATTACCTAATACTATATGCATAACAGGTATAAAAATCACCAACAAATCTTTAATCAAATCACATTGACATTTTAAATATTTTTTGGATTGCTTTTTCATTTCAATTTTTTTTCAAGATATATCTAGTCCTATTTTTCACTAAGTTCACAAATACATTATCCCCATTAAACTATCTTTGGGAAAAAAAGATTCTTTGTTTATCTTTGGAATGTTAGTCAGTGTTCATGTTATGACCTACAAAATATATTGTTATGGTAATTATAGTTCTTTTTCTTTTATATCCCATTTTTAAGTTAATTTATGAGCTTGAATCAGAATGGAACAAAACTTGTCCTCTGGTATGCTTGGCATTTTAAAAACTCAATTTCAAGCCAAATTGAAATAAGAATAAAACCTGCACTGGAACTGTTTTTGTTTTTTGTTATTGTATGAAAAAATATTTTAAATAATGATAAGACTTGCCAATACTTTATAATGAGTGTCCTGTCCCAGGGAGGTCCCTGGCCTAAACTGACCATTGAATTGTGAGTTTACATTTGAATGGTCTTGGTTTGTTTTCATTACTGGTCTAATAATGATTGTAAAGCAACAAAAACTAACATTTTTTACATAATTACGATGTTTCCTGTGTGTAGTAGTGTGGTGATTGTGTCTCCTATTAACCAGATTGTTAGAAATGTGTCCCGTGATTCAACATTTTACAAATATCATAACCACTTCATAGGCTCACAACAATGGGACAAAGATTATTGTCACTCAGAATATCATACGATTTACAATAGCTAAAAAAAAACACCCCTGTAATAAATTAAAATAGTTTGTTAAACAGAGATACTTCCGTAATTTTTTGTGGAAAATTGTTAATATTTGGCACCTTCAAAGAATGGGGGTTTGGATTCAAACTGAAAGAATAAGTGACATTGAACCTTATTGAAGAAAGGCGAGAAACAAATTCTTGTGTTGAATCAGGGGAAGATAATGTTTTTAATCAGTTCCTAGACTGGAAATATTTTTTTGATTTAGAAACCTGTCACATGGCAGTTTTAGTTCTATGATGAATGTAGATGGATTTGAACATTATCAACTCACATATTTTGACTGGCTTTATTTTTAATGTTGACAGAATTTGAAGGTGGACAAATTTTCAGTTGTGGGTTGGAGTGATGGAGGAATTGTTGGTATGATCTTAGCAGCCAAGTACCCAGACCTTGTGAAAAAACTGGTGGTTTTCGGAGCCAATGCCACTGTTACTCCAGAAGATGTTGAAATATTTCAGAGTAAGGCAGGAGTTTTTTAATTTTAAGTTTTTCGAACGAAATCAATTTTAGTTGAGGGTAGGAGGGAGGGAAATAAAATAAAAATAAATGTTTTTTATTGTATTCATAATAAATAAAGCATGACAATTATAATGGTGTGTTCCCCCTGTATCTGTAGGTGTTACTAGTAAGCTTGAACTACTTCACCAATCAACAAAATATAAACACAAAAAAGGAAACGGAACATTTACGGTTATGAGTATCCAAGAGTCATTATGATATTTTCGAAATTTTCTTTGGAAGTTGGGTAGGAATATGGAATATGAATATATTTTTTTCAAATCCAAATGATTTTTATTTTCTATTTGGCTCTTCAGAGGGGCGGCGATGTTTGATCTAAAATGACGAAAAATTATAAAACTAACATTAAGATTTGATTTTAATGGGGGAGAGCTTTATTTCTGTAGGGTAAACAGTTTGACAAAAAATGGAGGCCCTGTGACAAGAATAATAACATCTGGCTTGTTAAACTTAAAAAACCCAGAAGGATATTGCAAAAATATAATTCTCTCAGAAGTCACAATACCCAAGTGTAGAAATGGGTACTGGCATATGGGATTGGAAAACAATGTGTGTAGATTGGCTAGAGCTGCAATGTACTGTGCTATACACTCCACAGGGATGATGAGAAAGTTATATTATATGTGTCCTGCCAGGAAATAATTGAGTTCATGGAAACTTTTGTAAATTTGGGCTAGATAAATAAGCAGTATCATCGTTATTAGAATAAAATCTATACCTTTCACAACAAACGATTCAATACAGCGAACACCAGAGGGAGCATTATGACTGGTGCCAAACAAAGGATTAGTATAATCCTTTTCATTCAAGCATAGCATTTGACAAAGTGGCTTTGGTTTTTGTATGTAATAAAGTAGCAAAGTAGCGCTTCATTTTTCCAAGCATTACTTTGTGAAAAGATGTATTGCTTTATTTGGCAACAGATTCTAGCAATTTCTCAAAGAAATTTCAAACAATTATTTCAATTTCAATTTTAGGTGCACATTTAATAGAGGTGATGAAAAAGGTGTTTTTCATTGATAATTTTATCAAGTATTTATTCTTCCATTGTAGGTATCCGTAACGTCAATACATGGAGTGATAGAATGAGAAAGCCCATGCTTGATATGTATGGAGAAGAATATTTTCAAAAAACAAATGCTGGATGGGTAGATAATGTGGTGAAAGTTTACTATGAAGGAAGGAAAGGTGAGCATAAGGGAAAAGAGTGGCAACAATCTATAAATCCATACCTATAAAGGAGATAGAAAAGGTCGTTTTGAGAAACCTTGAACTCTAAAGGAAGGTTTAATTTGTACAGTCAAGAAATTGGGGTAAAAGTCCCATTGAAATGTTCAGTCCCTATGGTGTTGTATTTGGCCAATTCTTGTAGAACATTAAAAGACCTAACCATAAATAAGTGATCAAAACTTGATAAGCTCAATCTTGAATCATTTTGATCTTTTCTATTTATTACAGGTGATATATGCTCCAAGGATTTGCCTAACATTAAGTGCCCAACATTACTCATCCATGGCATGAAAGACTACATGTTGCCAGCAAAACATGCTGATTTTATTGAGAAGAATATTCCTGATGTGGTGTATGTATTATTGATTTAACTTACATCAAACAATAAACCAATTGATCTTCTAATTGAATAACAGAAAAGTCCCTAAATTCAATTAGAAATGTATCAAGTAATTTGACATATCATTACCAGCCGACATTTTTATAGATACCATCTACGTCACAATTGCCTGAAGATGTAGATGTTATCTATGAAAATGTCCAAAATATACTTATTAGGAGTGGCTTTCTTACATTTAAAAAATATGTACTGAGATTTTTTTCTTCTAATTTACCTAACATATATGTACATTTATGTTGTTCTCGTTGGATGTTTTCTTGTTTCAAATACAAAATTTTGTATGATCTCTTAGACTTAGTTTTAAAAAATTCAGTACTTGTTGAGCAAAATTGAAAAAATAACTTGTAAACTCAAAATTTATTGCACAGGACCTGAACGCATTTTTTTTCAAAAAGCAGAAACACTTATTACATTATCTTTGACATTTCTTCCTTTGTTTTTGTTCTTCTAGGAGACATAATATTCCTGATGGAAAGCACAATCTTCACCTGAAATACTTTAAATTGTTCAACAGCTTGGTAGAATCTTTCCTGATAAAACCCAAGCTTTAATGATATGTTTACAAATGATATCCAAGACTAATGAAAGGAAACAAAAAATTGAAAGCAAGATGCCTTTACTATAGGATTTACTAATTTTGATGAAGGATTCAGAATTCCAGGTTTGTCTTCCTGGGTGCTGTACAGAAACACACCAACTTCAAATTTGATTTGCAGGGATAACTTTGAGAGCAGCTTTTCTGGTAATTACTCCACCTACACACTATGGGTAACAGGGCATTGTTGTCATATTTTTTTAGAAGAAGATGTCGTACAAATTGATCGAATCTGCACCAATTTGACTTTGATAATTAATTGATGATTAAGAGCCTGTAAATACTAAAACGCACATTGGATAGCAGAGTTCCATTTATACAGGGTTTAAATCCTTTGAAGAAAAAAGTTTCCACACACAGACCACATATTTACAAACATTTCAAATGAAGAAGTCGTAACTTTGTGGAAATTCAATTTGCTCTTGATTCTTCATTTTTCTTACGTAGAGTTTAAGCTGAATAGTTCTGCCCTATGCATTACATATTACGCAATACATCAACGATTACAAGCTTAAGATTGATTTTTTCAAACCTGTCCAGAGGCTTGGTGACTCTCTGGTGGTGTTTGACACTTTTTTAAAAAATGTGAGTTAGTCTCATAAAGTTATATTTGTAGGAATTTAATCGATGTTTTATATAGTTGTGCATTTTTTAAAAGAACACCCATATTTTGATTTATTTTCCTGCAGTATTATTAGTCCTTTATCCATTCAGGGATTTTCTGTTCAACAGACAAAGTGATAATTGTTACATACCTGTACATCAGTTTGTTGTTGATTAGTTTTGTGGTGAAAAAAGTTTTGATTACCATACTGTTAGTAATATTGTCAATTGAAATACTAAAAGTAAAATGCAATGTATCTGTATGACAGATATCAATAATACTTATGTATTATACAGGCATTTAAGTGGTAAAATCTGGAAGCAAAAGCTTATCTGCATGAAACCAAGGACACTTGTGTTGATCAAGAAATTATTTAGTAAATTCCTTGCAGCCTTATCTTACTGTGTGAAAGTAAATTGGTACACAATTGTAGATATGCCCATAGTCTAATTTTACAGTTACTTTAAACATGTTTGTCAGCTAGATGCCATACTATGTAATATGTAGAAAAGGATTTTTTGGATTGTATCCAACATGTAAATCATTGTTGTTGTGTGCTTAAAAACTTGGAATGAAATAAGATGCCATACCCAATTATTTTGTGATAGATATATAACCATTTATGATTCAAGATGTGATTTTTCAATGCAATTGAAATAGCATTTTTATTAGTCCAGATCTGGAAGACACCAAAGAATATGAAGTCAGGGATAGTTTTGCTATAGCATTATCAATGTTAGAGTGTTTTAGTAACTAGATTGTATGTGATATGCAAACGATGAGACAAATCTTATGGGAACACTTCTGAAGACAGTATACAAGCAGCAATGATTTTGAGAGTTTGTCTCTTTATCGATATATGGTCCCACTTTTAGCACCGACCATGATTTTGAGTTGACACTTGTGCAAACAGATGTTTTTTCCATTGTAGATGAGCTGTTTAGAGGGGTGGTCCCAAAAGGAGTTTCACTTTGCATTGATCTGTTGCCTTATTTTTCTGGTTGTATTGATACTAGACCTATGCGTAGTGACAAAGAGGTTGCAGTCTGTCATTTGTTACAAGATTTGTCTCCTTTTTGTCCGTGCTGTATCATGCTCTAATGTTTCTCATCTTAAGTTGACACATTGTGGCATTTCTCAAAGATTTTCATGGAACTTGCCATTATTCCTCAAGATGAGATCAGGTTTAATTTGATAAATAAAGATTTTTGAATTCCCAAAATATGAAATTGTTGATTTATTGATTGAATGAAGTAGTTTTTTTCTTAGGACTTGATTACATAATTATAGAACCCTACAGAACAAGGAAAAAATACCCCCAGTTTTTAACGGTTTTAAGGTAGCGAAACATGTTAAATCTGTTACCAACAATTTGACTTTGGACATTAAAACCATGAGATAAACCATACCTTTTTGTTGATGTGTTCTTGTGAATGAGAGGTTTTATAGCTGAATTGCAGCTTATTAAGAGTCCACTATTTAATTTAGAGATAGGGTGTTTGTATAAAAATCTACAACTTTTTTATGAAGAAAGAGCAGGAATAACTCTTCTTCAGATTATAATTAATTCAGAAGGTCCTTAGATTATTGCAATATGGCAACAGTATTAGATGAGATGATGATATGTACACAATGATCTCATTTGTGATCAGGATTTCTGTCTCAAAAAGTACACAGCACATTAAACAAAACACTCATAGTCATATACAATAACACATATAATACAGAATACAATATGAATAGATCACTTTTAAACAAGAGTCTTCCTGGAATTGATTTTTTAAGTGCTGCTTTTAAGCAAACAATTAATAAAAAATCCTCCACAACTGAAACCAAAATCATCAATTTACATAAGATCTTTGGGTTTCTAAATGAATATAATAAAAAGTCAAAATTTACTTACTTTTTAATTTGAGTTAAAATCAAACATTAGTGCCGTGAAGCAGCTGGTTCAATGTGGCATGGCATTCAAAATTTGCATTAGAAAAAAACTAGCCTAAAAGCATATATCAAA
>JAVSBT010292300.1:0-12044 GCA_033118115.1 Pharyngocirrus eroticus | reverse complement strand
CTGAGTCAACAAAATTCTATATATATCACATATGATGCAGTCAGTGACTAAAAACATGTGACAAAGTCGATATAAATTGCAAATATAACATCATATCAAAAGTAAAAAAAAAAAAGTGTGATCTTTTCATATGACTTTTAAATCTTTTGTATGTTGATTGTGAATCTTTTATAACCCTCCAAGGATAATGATGGGGATGTATTCTATAAAACAAAATCTAACATTAATTATGATTTGTTTTTACCATTTATTCCTTTTTTTTTTAAAAAAAGGCAGTTTTATATCAAAGAATTAATGCTGCTTCATGATTTATTAAGATTTTTTACTGTATAATACCAGGTACCATTTTTGTTTTAAGGAAATGGCAATATTTTGGAATTCTAGGAGAATCACCAATGATTTATAGTGACAGTAAAACCTTGTTTATTCAGAAAAATCCAAATGCTTAAACATTCAAAGGGATCCATCAATAAATTTTGCCTAGATTGACTATTTCTTTCTTCTTTGACAGACCTATTTCAATGACAATGCATTGACGTTGATCAGGACACTTATCACAGGGGGTGCCACACCTGAACTGGAACAAATCCTAGCAGAAGGTGTGGGGATGAGGGGTGGATATAGCACCCCTGAAACACTGGCAAACAGAGATAGATGTCGAGTAGCACAAATGTCTCTATTTGATGGACCATTTGCTCAATTTGGGGTAAGAAAATGAATTGCTTATAGTCACAAAAAATATAGTTTGGTTAGTTTGAATAAGTTTATTATACTGTCAACGTGTATACAAAGTACAATTACATAACAACAATTTATAACATTAAAACCCGGCCCACCAGACCTATGAAGACCGTTTAAACACATATTTATAAGCAATACATTCTGAGCTGTAAAATATGAAATGAATAGTAGATAAACGCCCGCATTTGAAAAGCACACATTTGATCCAATTTTCCTGAATGTTTTTCATTTTAACACCCCTCCCTCTCCCAATATCATGAATTATCACACAATCTTCTCCACAGGAGACGGGTAAATATGGTGAGCTATTTGCTTTTGCCCTGAGAAATTTTGGAATTCTATGCATGGGATTGTATCGATTTAGAGACACCAACACTTCAGGTGCTTTGAGTCCATCATCAAAGCGTTATGTGATCACAAACCCACCGGATGACTTTCCACTCCTACCCACAGATCAGGTCAGTATTGGTTAGAGAAGGCATATTTTAAAGATGTGTTCTCTCCTGGCTTACCATATGGGGGGGAAAATTGCACAGTGTTTTTTGCAGGGTTTATTTTTGTGGCACTTTTTGCCTATGATCTGACTGAAATCATTTTATGATCACCATGTATTTGAAAAAAAATCGAAAATTATTTTAAGCTTTAGAGTCAATATTTTTGTTGGAAAAACACTTTTTTTTTTACCTAATATGCTTTATCCTGTTACTTCTTTTTTTTGTTGTTAGTTTTCTATTTTCATTATGGTTTGAATATTTCAAAGTCAAACCATTTCAAGACGGTAATGTCTTTTTACCATATGGTAAATCATGGAGAAGAAAACAGAATCAACCAATGTTTTAACTGTCTTCTTATTTGATCTTTCTTTTTAAAAAATTATTATACAATCCTACTTATTTTATAAGCCTACATCTTTTAACCCTTTTTATATACCCTGAACTAATAAGAGTTTTATTTCCGATGCTTTTTTTTTCCTTTCTAACTATATTTAGGTTAATTGAATTCCCAATTAACACATGTCATGGATTTTAATTAACTGCATATTTGAAGTTAAATGAGAAAACCAACCCACTGAAACTATTAAAATATTCAATGAAATGCTAACCTGTTCCCAATCCCTTGTTTCCAGATTTTCTCTTTTGCCTCCAGCAATATATTTCATGAAAATGGCTTAGGAGGAAGTGATAAACGTAAGGCACAAGATGGAAAAAAAATAACCTAGAGCTTTCTTGATTGTCTTGATTTAACACCGCCAATAACCAATCTCCACAGGGTTTTTTTCTTTCACAGGTTATATATACCCCACTGTCAGTAGTTGTCTTATGTGTGAGATTTGTAACCATTCTCAAATGAATTAATTCTAAGCATTTTTGATTATTTCTGTGTCTATAGATAGCATTGTATTTCTATGTGTGTCTGTGTGTGTGTTGATATGAATTCTTTCGTTTTTATTTTGAATATTTATCATCTATGGTAGATTGCACTTTGCTCAGGATATGATAGCCATATTAGTACATTTTCCTTCCAGAATATTCCACTTTTCACATCCTAAAAATATCCATTGACAGGGTAAACATAAAAGCACGGCAGTGGTGATAGAGTGCCACTGGAAAATCCATTTGAGCCCTGAAATAATGGCTGCTGTTGAATTTTTGTATTTCCCAAGTAAATATCTATATATAGTAAAATAGGCTGGGATATTGTAGTGAATAAATGTTCATACAGTGAATGATTTATTTAGGCCATTCCAAATTGATTAGTTTGTCGATGGATTTTGGTACAAAAAATAGGGCTGGTCGATTTTGTTTTTGATTTTGTTTTCATCGCCACGTAATTTAGACATAATTCGGTCTTGTATGTATAAACGACAGAAAGTGCAGAGGCACTCCGTATTTCAAGGAGTACAAAAGATTGTCGTGTATTGTTAGAAATATCTCTTTACAGGTGTTGTTTTTAAACCGAAAATGTATATTAACAAGCCTACAATGCTTTTGCTTGATTGGGTTGCCTAGTTGTGACAAAAAACATTTTGAAAAAAAATAAGAATAAAATTTAATTGCAAAAATATGGATTGGTCAAATCCAAAGACAAACTTATCAATTTAGAATGGCCTTATGGCAGTATCGTTTTATTCCCCGAACAGTACAGTACAGTACAATGCAGAAAAGTAGACAAAAATGCATAATTATGTTTACCCTTGATTACTGCCCCCTTCCCTTACTTATGCCTATCTCAGTTCCTATTGTCTTTGTTCTTGATTCTAAATGAATCTTAAGAATCCAAAATGTCCCAAATTATTCATCCTTCAAACTCTTTCATTTGCTGCTTGTATTAACATAGGCGTTTCTGTGGTACACAGGGAATTCCCTGCACCTTTGCCCACTTGCTTAATTAAAAGCCACATGCGACTAGAGGATAAAGCAGCAGCTTGCATGATTTTAGATACATAATGCAAAAATATCTCCTGATTAAAAGCAAATTCTGTAGATTTTGTAGAATAGATTTGCTGAAAAAAGTATTGGCTTTTGATTCAAGCTTTGTGCCAGAAATGCTATACAGATTCCTATGGGTCGGCTCATTCTCACAACACTACCCCCACATTATTTTATAAAGGAATTAATTTGTTATTTTACAAACCTTATTAACCCACAAAATCTTGTCAAGGATATCTATTAACTGGCAGATGAGAGAAAAATATGTGGAGGAAGGGTTTAATGAGTTTGGATTTAATGACCTGAGTACTATTTCTTGGCATAAACGTCTGAAAAAGATGATCCCAATTAGATTGGAAACTCACTATAATGTGTTGTTTTCCATATCTTGGTATTTACACTCAACCTTAAAAAAAATGATTGCCTTTTTATAGTCAAATTGATTTGTGAAAGGCTCATGATAACTTGAGAGAAACTTTCTTGAAGATTTTTTTTATCTGATTTGATACATCATGAAAGAATGTTTAAACAGTACCTCATCTTTAGGGGATGTTATTCTATTCATGAATGCATCTTGATAAAAAAAAAAGATAGATCGCAACGTTTTGATGCAAGACTGGTTAACTTTTTGTAAGATTTTTTGTCATGGAAAAATAAATCATCAAAACCTAGTTGCTTGGTGCCATAGTTTTAGAAATGTCTATCCTTCTGTTGTAATCTCTGACTGTATCCTGTGTGTTTTTAGATTGATTGAGGTTTAGCCTTATTAGAAGAAAATTATTAAAAACAACCTTCAAAATGATTGATTATAATACCAGGTATTTAAACTGTCATCTGTGATAGAGTACAGGATTGTTGTACTTTTTAAAATTCATTTTGAAAATAAATCCGTAATGATATGATTTTCCATTTCCAATCTAACATGAATACCCCGATTTCACTTCTAATGATATTTGCATAGATATGTTTGTACATTTTTTTCTCTCCTTCACTAATGCTAACCAGGGGACAGAACCAGTGTATGCTAAAGTATTAGCAAGTAACATGGCTGTATAATCATCAAGTATGCTCATCTTGAAAATACTTCCATTCTACTGTTGTGTTTTATAGCAGTGATGATCCCATGCAACAGGTTTTGCTGCATGGTCTGAATAGTGCATTTAGATAGATCCTTTGCTTCTATATTATGTACATAATTATGAACCCAAAAACGTTGTGATCACTTCTATTGTCTATCTTTGTATCAACACTCCAATTGTGTGATCATATGGTCTCATATCTTTCTATTTCTACAATTTCTCTAATGAATTAATAGCCTATAAGTATAACTGATATACATTCCCCATGCAATTTGTAACTATCCTAAATATTCTAGAGTATTCTGTGTTGGTGTTTTAAGGACATGGTAAGTCCAAAATAATTATGATATTCCAGATATTCTATTTACCACATATCTACTTGTCTCCATGATTGGACTGATTGGATTTCTGCATGTTGGTGTCACAAGTATTGTTTAATTTTCCAATTAAATAGATTACTAAATGTACAACCTTACACCAAGTATATTAAATCAGGTCATTCCCAAGTCCCAACCTCACAGAAGTGACATGTGGACCTACATGTTAATGTCAATGTATACACATAGGTCATTTTTTATAAAATCAACTAAAATATACCCTTGAATTATTTACCTAGTACATGCAGTTGAATGTTACAATTGAAGCTTTTTTGTCAAGACTGGGCATACATGTTTTCTTTTGGCCAAGGATTTTCAGAAAAAAACATTTTTTTACAGCCATTATTTAAATATTTTTTTAAGAATAGCATGTTTTATTCCAGGTGTTTCAAGTCAGTTCTGAGATACATGTGCATAATAACCGATCGGGTGGGTTATTATCATTTGACCTCCGTTACAAAAACATTTTTTTACAGTTACTGGTTACACAAGTTAATTTTTGCATTTGTTTCCACCATTTTTTGTTCTCGTTAATTCTTTTTAAGGTATCAGTTTTGAAGTTGAAGTTGTTTTCAAGATATCAATATGAGATGTAGTTTAGCTAGTTTTTTTTAACACTTCTGGTACTTAATATAATGAGCATTAAATGTATTTTGATAGCTAATCAAAGTTATTTTCCACTTTAAGATAACCACTTCAATTTGTGTGGGTTTTTTTTATCAGAATATTCTGTAGGGGGATACAGACGTGCTTCATGCGTTGATGAAGGTATTTGTTTCATGGGTTGAAAATTATTGATCAAGAACATTTTATGCTTCTGTTAATCTGTTCGCAATTTTTCGAAAAGACAATGATAGTCAACTATCAATAGACCATAAGAATATTTGCTGTAAATTAGGGTCACAGGTTTCCTTACGTGGCAAATAGATCTATGTTTGGAATCATGATTTATATTTCTTGCTATTAAAAAGGGAGAACAACTGTGTTAAGTTTTATTCCACACAAAAAATAACAGTCCAAGTATTTTTAATTTCTTTAAAATCAATTTACTAAATGGACCACTATGCATGACTCACCAAGGTCACCAAAACAAAAGAAATCATGATTCTTCAGCTTCTGCCTCTAGAATAATAAGTAGTCACCAATTGCATGTTGATTTTAGATGACTGTTAGATTTAGAACTTGAAGATTAATTATTGCTGTTCAATTTAATACCTCCCTTTATGTTTTTGTTAATTCTGTTTCTGAAATAAACCATGTAGAACTAGCTAGAATTTTACTAATCCATGGCTTATATATTATATATATATGATGTTTTGTTACAGCAATATCAGCATTAGTTGTAGAATCACTGGTTCCATTATATAAGAAGTCAAACACTAGATACTAGAAGCTATTTAATATATTTGTGTCTTTTTTCTATTGACATCAGTGGTAACTACACTGTGAGATAAATGGTAATGTTTAGTGCTGTTACTTTGTGATATTTTGTGGTAAAATGTTGTCAACACTAAATTCATTGGTGCCATTACATCACACATTTCCCTTGCCTTTTTTCACAAGAAATGCTGATTGGTAGAACATTGCAATATTTAGTGTTGACACCATGATTTTACCAATAATTACCACCATTAGCATTAAACATCACTATTTTTTCTAACAGTTGTAAAAGTTAAAAAAATTATACCACCCAAGTGTATTTGTTCTCTTATTCAGTTATGTTCCCATCTAATTTGTTACTGATGTTTTCTGCAGACTTCACTGAATATTTCACTTGTAACTCATTCCCACTGCTGTAATGCAAGATTCTATCCTTCCATGTAAAAAATAAATAAATAAAAATGTTTCAACTATCCACCCTAATATTTCAATTGAATACTCTTGTGATAATAGCTAAATATGGCTTCTGATGTATTAATATAATTCCTAAATTTAGTTTATTGATTATTTTTCTCTTTTTTCCCTTTTTTCTTAAGGCGTTTTGTCTTCGACCGTTTGATCTCTTTGATCGACAGAATACCAAGAGAAGAAGGAAGAAGAAAAGTAGACAATCACAGCAAACATTAGACAATTTGCGATGACATGCCATAGAAGTCATTACACTCATAGCGGCACAAACAAAATCCTAGATTAGAGATAACAATGGTGCAAAAATTAGCTAAATCTACCTGGAATTCATAAAGAGGAAAAGTGTTATCACTCCGGAAGTCTTATCTTTTGTGAGTTAGTGAGAGTTTGAATCAATATCAAAACTGTGTTTATGGCATAAAATGGGAAAGGTTTTAGTAACCTTAAAAGAAGTTTGCCAAATAAAACAACAGTTCCTACTACACACCCTAAGATACTGACAGTTGTATCAAAAGTGAATTGCAACCAAAAACTTAACATTCATCTCTCAAAAGAAGTGGCCTTGAAACTATACCTTTATGAAGAATACTGAAATAACATTTATAAGGTTTGCTTCTTTTACACAGATCCTCACCTTTCACAATATAAACTGCAGATACTGTTCATACCTTCAAACTCCTCATTGGTAGAACAACTACTGTTTCCATTCATCCAGCATGTATATAGATTAATCAGTATTTTATGTAAAAAAAATTGTACATAGAAATAGATTTGTTTCCATTAAATGTCTGCTATACATACACTTGTCAAACTCAAGATTTATCACCTTCTGAACTGTCCCTTAAATCCATAAGATAAACTGATAATTTTATATGATTTCTTCATCAGTTGAATGGATTTTTAAAATTTATACTTTATTTAACACCTAGAAAATAGGTCAAAACTGCACCAAATTTATGCATTTTGTTTTTTATTTGAATGTCTTTAATAGTAAATACCTGTTACTTTAATTGAAACCACTTTTTTTATCATCTTATTTTTAGCAAAACAACAGACACCAGTAGTGGTTTGAAAATATAGCTTTTTCCATTTTGTTCCCTCAACAATGTACCTTCTTGATTACATGTTAATTGCCTTTGTTTTTCTTTAACATACGTCCATTGAGATCAAAGTAGTTGTAATGATTTGAAAGAGTTCTCAAAAGCCTTGTATGGTTATTCAATTTGTATGTAGTTTTGTTTTTTGTTACCTATGATGACAAGATATACACAGAATAAAGGGGAAAGAGAACATTCTTAACTACCACACATTGCCTCAAAACAACAGCTTTTGACCAACTTGTCTTTGGTGCCTTCACAAAGAGACTATGTGAGGAATATTTCCCATATTCTGTATGTAATCTCTCAAACCCCAGGGACCAACAGTAAATTGTATTGTATTTGTCCCCTCATGTGTATGTAATGATTAGTGGTTTCCATTTGCTAGCCACCTTTCATAGATAGAATATTAATTCAGTAAAGTACAGGTTGCAGTGTTTGTACAAAGTAGCCCTACCCTCACAGTGTTTTCCGGTCTTAAAACGGGGCACACACCCTTTTAGGTCTAAGTATTAGAGTGTATGTGATTTTAACTTAGATGAGAGGTGTATGATGGAACCACAGGTGTATACTTCTATGTAAAAACTTGCGTTATGATAGTATTTGGGGTGTTACTTTCTAAGGTCTGTTTAGTTTTTTATATCATTGACGAAAGAATGAATGATGTGACAGTGGACTAGTGTATTATTCATTTGGCACCAAAAAGCTATAAGAAAATGTAAATAAAACAGCTTCTACACAGTTGTAAAAAAGCTTATTTCAAAGGAAAAAAACCAGGTTTGTTTACTGACAAAATGAATGTATTTTTTATCCAGTGGGATTTCCCTTGATCTCTCATAGTCTTGCTCAAAATATTATCACTGGAGATCAATATTACAGTTATGATGTTACATTGGCTTGGTTTTTTTTTAAATCAGGGCATTTGAATATGAATGCTTGATTGGTCAATTATTGTAAAATCTGATTTTATGCCATCATTTCTGTTTTAATATTCCCTCCTTTTTTTTTCTTGTCACTAAATCTCTGGTTTCTATGGATGTATATAGATGTAATATTAGGTTATATTTGTATTTTTCTTGTTATTGTTTGTTTGAAAATATTTTTCCTATACATTTGTTGATGAAGACTTGTTGAATCTAAAACAATTGGTGACACTGTGTCAGGTTTAATGTAATTTTGTGTCCAGCATCAGTTTGTTGTGGGGGTGGGGGGAGTTTACTTTGCAAATTTATGCCTTTGGTTTAAATGGTTTCTTATGGAAATGTTATAATGAGTAACAGTGACAAAAAAGACTTTTCATGCAAAATGGATTCTTATGTTTATATTTGATTTTTTTTGTAGGCTTTAGGCAAGAATGGCACATTTCAATTTTTTGTGAATTTTGGATAGAGGCCTTTTTAATACCTAGTGATTCGTTGGCTGAATAAAATAGATATAGGGATTAGCATTGAATACTTGCAATTATTCTGAACATTAAAAATTACTTGTGTCCATATTCCGAAATACAAGGTAACTTTTGACAGCCTTATGCAAGCCTCAATCCTACAGATATAGAAGTAATTATACCTTTCTGTTAAAAAAAGTTTATGCTATGGAAGTCATGTGCCAACTTTGTCTAGAGCCATGTGACATGTTTTATATAAGCAAAAATTCTGTCCAACACTTAACTGTTGTTTAATGTTGTTTTATTTTAAGCCAAAAATCATGATTTTAATTTACCACAAATAAAATATCCCATGAGACATCATGTATCCCTAGATAAAAAATGTTATACAAGAAGTTTGTGTTCTCACTTGTGGATGCTCACAATGGAAAACCTTTGTTTAATTTTCCACCAATAGGGGCGATATATCTTTGATGATGCTCTATAGTTGATATTGAGATTATCTTTGTAGATGTAAACATTTTCAAGATTGTTTTTTTGATATTTTTAAGTAGTAGTTATTTAATTCATTGTACTTGTATAGCCATCAACACAAAGTTATGAAAGTAACATTCAAGTTTATATGTTTTAACCCTAAAAGACCTAGACATTATTGAGGTTTTTAACAGAATAAAGACCCCTGAGATATTTTGAAAATGCAATGTTTCTTTTGTATTAGCTTACAATTGGTGTAAATATAATGAAAAGAAAAGTAAGAAATTCATTGTTGTGTTTTTTTATGAAATTATGGGATAGTTTTTCCAAATTACCAGGGTGTACTATGGGAAATAAATTTAAGAGTGTTCCTCTTGTATTGTCTTTGCTGTCTCTACTTGTTCCTTTTTCACAATATTTTAATGGAAGACTCTTTTTAATTGGCACACCATTGTGATTTCAATGAAATTAAACTATTGCCTTCAAATGAAATTGGTTGTTTTGTCTTTTATGTTCACACATATTTTATTTGATGTATGGGTAATAACTGCAAATGCTCCTGTATTATGGAGATATTAAAATATCTCAAAATAATTTTATTTAAAAAGCTAACATTGTACTCCATAACTAAAATGAAACTAAAGCAACCATTTAACCTACCTATCCTTTTTATTTACATACACACTTAAGCTTTATTTTATTTTTTTAATTCTTGGGCTTAAAACAACGTTCGAAGAACAATTCATCTCATTGCCTTTCTACAGATGTCCCGCCACAGCTCTCTGTTTTGAACCTCCTTGGGGTCTACCCCAACAAACCCGAAGTCCTTCTGCACATAACTACAAGTTGATTTAATAATACAAAGAATTTATATAGCACCTTTACTAAATAGTAGCAGTAGATTTAATTGAAACAAAAATGTTATTGTAAATTATACCACAAACAGGGGGCAGCGTAACTAAAACAACTGTCCCCGATAGTAATATATTCTGCTCTTGGGACTGCAAGAAGCTTCTTCGATCTTTGACCCCGCACAAGTTGAAGGGGGGGCAGATTAAATTATGTATTGGTGTTATTCATTATTAGGCCGCACAAATTGGTGTTATTTTCCAAAGGCCTTCATAGTGTGTTTTTCCGTAAATAAACATTTACATTTTAATATGTTTTGATACAAAGACATCTCATTCATCAATGACGAGTGTGACCTCCAAATGCTCAGAATTCACGACAGAACGTCTAAAAACTGTTGGTGTCAGGGGCCATAGATGGGCCCCAGAACCCACGACTGTTTGATTTGCTTTGGAACCAGTCTATGTACATATATATATAAAATGTAAAATATCCTGCCTTATGGATGTAAGTGACAAAAGTAGCTGAAAATATTAGCAATTTTGACAAACTACCAAATTTTACCCTATTTTGTTTAACAGCCATAGCTTTTTTTAGAAAAAACATATTGACAATCTGTTAGATAACAAATTTGTAAAAGATGTATACTAAAAGAATTGCACTTTAAATCAATACCCCATTCTCCAGTTGTAGTAGCAAATAAAGTGTCTTGCATGCTCAAGGACATGCCAAGATTCCTTGGCCTTGGACTTTGTCCATTTGGCCACCATATCTCAATTGCTTTGATCCATGACTCATATTTCTTTTATTTACTGCAAAACAAAATAATATAATGCATACTAAAATAACCTCCAAACCTAAGGCATTTCCACCTCAACACGTTTCTTTGCAACCAGCAGTATTCTATTTTCTATGGCAGATGATAATCATTGGAAACAAATCAGTGGAGCTCCTCAAGCAGATTGGACATTATTTTAAACAACGGGCAGAAAAAAATATTACAGATGATTTTTAAAAATTTCAGCTGCCTTTTGTTACTGAGAAAAGAAATAGTAGATGGTGAAATTTATTTGACTCATTTCTTATATTAATAGAAATTATCAGAAAGGACAAACAGGACTTTTATGAATGGACATTGGAATGTTTGAATGAACTTTTTTAAAGGGTTAGATTTGTGAAAAGTATCTATCATCTATCATCATAATTCTTACTCTTTTATGTCTACAATCATGTAGGCCATCTGCATGTAAAATCATTTTTCGAAATAAAGTTATACATATTTTAAAAAAATACTACAATGAGAAGACAGTGATGATAATTATAGAATGGCACCAACAGAAACTTGTGATACCAATTTAACAAAATTCCCTTACTATACTAGGCCTTAGATTGCATTGCTATCATGGGAAGATAGGCTGTCTAAATAAATGGGACCCTTATGGATTCATAGTGCCTTTATCAATCATAATACAATGATATTAAACTCTAAACTGGAGATACTTAACAAAACTAGTTTTAGTAGGTATGCCAATAGTCACGTCCTGAGACGTGGAAAATTCAACAATTGACGAAAATTAACACTTTTTCTATCGAAGTTGTCTTGAGTTCTTGTCAATATATCAACATCAAATTTACCGATAAAAAAACACGATTTATAAGCTTTTACATGATATCTTCATTGTTTGTATAGGACCCATATTTGCTGAGAAATTGCCTTCCGAACTAAGTCATGTTTTCGACTTTTTCTGTCTTGCGGGAGAAATCTG
>JAVSBT010292188.1:15777-27408 GCA_033118115.1 Pharyngocirrus eroticus | reverse complement strand
TTTAATGAGTTACGCGGTTTCATATTTCAATTTCAAAATGTTCTAAATCAGAAATACAATGATGTACACAACACTAATATTTTATTTTAAAATCAGTGCCTAAGTGATGTGAAAGCAAAAATATTAATGCAATTGAATTGAAAATTGCCTTGATTGACCTCTAAGCCAGCATGATAACATGTGACACGTGGAAGACAGTACACAACAACACTGACCTAGCATAAGGGTAGGAGACATGTTCATACTGAGTCTGTACACTGTTTAATAGGGATGTCTATACTGTTTAGTGATATTCAGTGGTGAAATGGCATTTTCTTTCCTGATCTTGTGTACAACACATCTGTAAAATCATTTGATTGTGAATAAACATAATCTAAATTATAATAATGAGGTTGTGGCACTTTTTTATCCCAAATGATGGTGTAAGTCTTGTTGATACCCAGGGTTGTAAGAATAAACGGCAGCCGAATAAACATTGGTTTGTCAATATCAAATAATAATGCCTCAGTTTCCATGTCCAGTCCAGCACATTAACACTTAAAAACAGCCTTTACCATAATCAGCATTTCTTGCAAATATATAGTTCACCCTTAAATGTTTCTAAATTAAAAAATATTAGCTAGCATGTAAACACCAAATGAGTCGCATTATGGAAAAGCAGCTCTCAACTTTTACTGCTGAATGAATGAACTAAGTCCACTGTGCACTAACTTCTTATCAACAGTGTGAAATATTCATTGAAAATTAGGAATTGAAAGCCACTGTGAGCTATGCTCTGCAAGATTCTAGGCACAGCATACTGACACTGGTATTTCTCAGAGTGATCCAGGATCTCATGGTCTACCTGCAGAGAAGTTGTAAAGAGTGCATTTTGATATATAAGAAGGAGTAAACTTTTTTTTCCCTTCTTGTGTTTTTTCCCCAAATTTTTTAGTTGAAAGTGTTAACCAGGATTTTATTGAAAGAAAATATAGAGAGAAGGAAGTACATTGAATTTTATCACTTCAAAATAGATGAGAATGTTTGTTCCTGTACACAATCTATTCACAACAGAAAATTAAAAGTTTGGAAAACTGATAAGCTGGTAAGTTGATTTCTATACTTGTTTCCAGTTTTATCAAAGTAAAAGTTTTAAAATGATTCTTATTTTTCTTTTTTCCCCATAAATATGGAGATGGTTTTGAATCGTAGTAAGTCACAAAAAAAAGCCCAACAACTAATGTCCTTGTGTACAAAGCAATACCACTAAAGTTGTATCAACTGGTTACAAAACAGAAGGTGTGCCATGAATATGTTGAATTATAATAGGTGTCTTAAAATAGCCTGGTTCATTTACGGGAAAAAAGTCGGCAACAAAGTTGTGTGATAAAAATAAACTAATATCTCTATCAGCACTCTAAGAAAAATGTGTGGCTTTTTATGTTGTTAGTGATACTAGTGCTAAAATGGAGTCAACACAAGATTTAGTGCCAACAAAATATCATTGTCTTGTACTGTTTTTTTCCACTATTTTACACTATTAGTGAAAAAATAGCAACATCAATTTGTTCAATCATTTCACCACTACCCAGGTCTAAATTAAATGCCTGCCAAATGCCTGGAGTTGTCTTAATCATTGCATCAGGTGTGCTCCATGCATTTGGCATGCATTTCTTTAGAATAGGGTAAATATCAAAATAAAATTTTAAAAATTCTATGATAGTATGTGTCCAAACACAACTTTAAATAACAGCAACAGAGCTCAGCTGTATTTCATATCTCTACAAAGGTCACAGTCACCTTACATTTCTAGGCTTAACACAGAAATCTGTGACATAAAAAAGTTTTAAGCTGCAACATGTGTGAATGACAAAACAGTCAATATGCTGTAAAATCACAAAGAATTGGAAAGTTTCTCCTTTTGTGTTCAGACATCAGTGTATCATAATCTGCATATGCTTTCTAACTAATGGGCAATAACAAATCTAGGCTTTTGAGATTCAAGGCTTACTTTTTTGTAACAATATGCTTACGATCATATGACCACCTTCTCACTGTGATAAATGTATACCACTATAATGTGATGAACTCATAATAGTAACAATAATAATAATAATGATATTGCATTCCCGCAAAGAGTGCAGGCATACAATAGTATAAATAGATATAACCTGAATTGCAGTATTTCAAATACTGTACTTTTATTACATAATCATCACCAGGATATCAAACTGATACTGCAATAGCCGACAGAAAAAAAATCTGTCGACTTAGAGTGGGACTCGAACCCACAACCCTAGGATAAAGGAATTCTAACTCACTCTCTTCCATATGGCCTAGATAGCTCAGGTGGTAAGAGCATAGGAAAGGTTAACCTGGGGTCTCAGATTTGGAGTCCCACTCTTAGTTAACAGATTTTTTCTGTAGACTATTGCAGTATCGGTTTAATATCCTGATGATAAGTATGTAATACATAGTATATTTACTGTACTTTCAATGAACTCACAACAGAATGATGAACTTCCCTAAGCAATCTCAATAAGTTTTTCATTTGCAAGTTCTCACAATAGGTCCAAGATGATCCAAATATTGCTTCAGATATATATACATAAAGTACAGCCAAAAGGATTTCACTCTGGAATGTTGTTGAAACCTGTATTCTTTTTATCAGATTTCTTTTTCTAACATACTTTGGTATATTGTACCTTGGCTTAGTTCTGTCTTGAACAGCAGCAGCTGATTTCACCTGTGCATATGTTAAAACAGACTTAAACATCAGTTTGAAAACAAAATACCTTCCAATACAGTTGTTATACTACAATTTTATTTTTTTTCTGTCTATTTTATTCAACCAATTATTGTTTTCCACATCAAGATGCAAAATTGTATTCATTCAATTATTATAATATAAGATGAGGTTCATTCCATTATAAAAATGTGCACTCTTGACACTATAATTTGAACAATTTGCAACAATCTAAAATATAGTTTGAACATAACAGTAACATACATAATTTGATATGGCTTCATATTCTGTTTTATATTGAGTAAAGTTGAACAAAAAAATACGAGAAATCAAAAATATAGAAACTAATCAGCTTGTGATATATGATGCAAATACCAAAGATGCAAAAAGTGGTTTATTTTTTTAAATAGAATATACATGTACATGTATATACTAATGACATGCAAGTATCTCCTATGTTATTGAACTTCGTTTCATCAAACATTATATTTTTGATATAAATGAGAAAAGAAAAAATGACTCCTATCCTACGCAATTGATTTATATCATCATGTTTTTTTATAACTTTTCAATTTAATTTCTACACTCTGCATGTCTCCACCAAAATCAATAACTTTTTTTTGTCCTTATTTTAAATCAGTCTGATTGACAAACAACTTCAAACCTGTAGAATGAATTGATCAACCTTAGAACATAGTTTTATGAGATAATTTCTTGCCTCATTCAAAAATTCTGCCCCCATAATCAAGGCTTTTAATAAAGGCAGAAATGTTGTAGGCCTATAAGGTAAACATGTTTGTTTATGCATTGGAATTTGGATGCATTTACACTATTGACAAATTTGCAAAAGGCCAAGCAAGCCTTGACATAAAGTTGTGTCGATGGACCACATCTAGAAATTGAGAACAACAAACTTTAAAATTAGAGATGAGTTTACACTGTTGTCTTTTGAAGTTCTTTAGGAATCAATATTTAAGTGCACTAACTAGCGCTAACAAGAGTGAAAACGGGCCAGAAAACAGGAAAATCTGTTTCAAACCTCTTTAAACTGGAAAAGTCTTACCCGAAGCAGGGTTTGTATCCACACACTTGGTAATCTATGGACTGACATCCTGGCAGCCTTGAATCTCAACGTTTATATAGCCAAGAACTAATCTAGTTATTGAATGTCATTACAAAGGAGTACTTGAAATCTTGTTCTGAATTTTAAGATATCTGCAGGCCTTGAAATCTAGAAATAGCCATTGTTCCTTGGTGCAGAAGGTTTAAATAGTACTAAAAGGTTAAACCCAAGAGACCCAGTGGCTTATAGGGTTCAATTTGACATTTTTCAATTGAAATGAAATAAATAGTTAAAAGAAAGGGATGTTTAAAAAATAAATCTAAACTACATAATCTAATTTTCCAAAAGACTCGATACACCTCTGTGACATATCAGCATATGAGAACGCAAAAGCTCTGTCATAGTTTTTTTCATCAGAAAAAGCTTTTGCTGTCTCATGTGATGATATGGTAAACAAATATAGTACACACTATGATGATTTGGAACAACTCTGATTTAAAAATCTCTCTTTTTGTCTTCTAAGTTCTAGCGACCATCAGCACTCACTGCATGATGTTGTTGTGGTTAAGGTCTTCAATTGTGATTAATGCCATCATCCTAGGGCTCTCCAATCTAAATGCCTTTGACAGGTGGGATCATTTGGCTTCAAGCCTAATTTGATTGCAGGTGTTTGATTAAAGTGATTTATATCTATACCAAAGCAGTTAATGCTAAGTACTATGGCCCTTGAGATTTAATGATACCCTCAACATGAGAATATGAGGCAAACCTTTTCCCTTTTTTTGTCATTTGCACAAAAAAAATATAAATAAATGAATCCAATAAGATTGATATAAAGATATTTAAAAGAATCTTAAGAGCGTCAGGGTATTTTTTCACATTCAGATTCCAGAATTATTTATCCAAATGAGATATAAATATCAGTGTAAAATGAAAATCGTCAAATAGAAAGTGAAATTCTCCTAATGCACAGGAATAACATAGCGAAATTCTCCTAATGCACAGGAATAACATAGCAAAAATTACAGATTTTCAACTAAGGAGTGAGTTTGTATACATATATGTTTTGACTCAAATCATGCAGTTTCAAACCACAAAAGTAGTTGAAAATCATTCATTGCTTTATTTATCAGTGTAACACATGAACTGTCACCTCAAAAATAATTTCTTGCCTCAAATGGCTTGAAATGTTGATTAGTGAGCCTGACTGATGTGCTTGAGACCTCAGTTCAATCAGAGTGAAGGCTGAATTTTTTTGATGGCTTTCAAGTCCGGCTTGATTATATTTTGTTAGGTGTTATAGCTTGTCTATAAAAAATAGCACATTAAAAACCCTTCTTGTGTGCCGATGCTGACACAGTGCGTGTCCTCTCAGGATGTTAATGTTCTATAGTAATTATCAAATAATAAGAGTACAAACCATTATTCTAAATTAGTCTTTTACGGGTAGAAAGTCTTCTCACCCTCTACACAATTTTTTAATTTCTTTCCATCAAGCTTGTGTCTTCATTTAATTTTTCCTCATCATGTAGCAGACAAAACGCTGTCACAGTTTGAGGGGGCAAAAATTAAAAGCAGTGCATTGCTGTACCAGAAAAAAATGTCCATTGGGAATTGAAGAAAAAATGACAACATGTATAACCACACAATTTGAATGACAACAGAGAATATATGACACATAGAAACTCACACTTGAATACAAAGCAAATGTTTGATACAGATAAAAAAAAGTCACAGACAAGGGACATTGAATTTATTTGCATATAGTCTTGGGCAGACACAAACTGGTGTTACGAAAGGAGTTCAATTCCTATTAGTGTTACAAATATCTTATTGCCATAGATGCAGAATAAGCGCAAAATCTAATGATGTGTTTCCAACCTTGGGTAATTGTATCTTTAAATTCCCTTGTCATAAAATGAAGAAGAGTCACTACATTACATGTATTACCAACAACAATTAATATAATTCCATGCCAAGGCTGTATCATTGCAGCACCAACATGATCAATTGCTCTTACCTTTCAAATGAAGCACAGTCTCCTGAAGAGCATTTTTCTTTGAATCAAGAGAGAGAGATTTGTCTTAGGTTCAAATCACTCTCAATTCTGTAACTTTTTTGTTGTCTTACTGCCATAGTGATTTGCACTTAAAGTCAGTTTTTTTTACATTATTAATCTCTTTGATGTATGGCATCCTTGTCGGTGCTTTCTCCAAAACTCAAATTAACTAGCAATCAAAAAGGCAATGAAATAAAGACATCTAAGAGCGTTCTAAATCATATAAAATCTTTGATTCTACTTTGGGAAACGTCAAAAGCTATTCTGGAAAAAAATTGTCAGACAAAGCATTATTTCAAGCCTTTTCATTGTTTTTAAAAATTTAGAATACCTTTTTTTAGCAATCAATAGCGGGAACATACATGTACAAAAGATGTTTAGAGAAACTGAAAAACGTTGATGTTTAAGAATGTTTTATAATAGATGATTGCCTTCAATAGCTTTCATGTTGATTCATATGATATGCATATTCTTGTAGAATAAAATATTCAACTTTGGTTTTGAGATAATTTCTTACTTCATACATCATTTCTGCCTTCACTAAAGGCCTTGATCACGTGAATTATCATCATTGTCTAATTAATGAATTAATCTAATAATGCATGTTTTTCTCTATATGTATTGCCAAAATAAGCATTTATACTGACATGACATTATTCTTTTTGCCTTTACTAACCTAGGTTTATTTGACCATGTAAATAATATAGGACATTAGCTAATAAGAAAGCACTTTCTATTTCCCTTTATACATGGTGGCCGAAATGAACATAACTTCTTTAGGGTCCTGGTTTAGTGTGTTTGTGGAAGAGGTTTTACTGTTCCACAACATACAGGGCTTGACAACAACAAAAAAGAGTCTAAAAAATTCTTGGGAGAAAGGAAGATTTGCTTTTTATCCAATTAGAAGAAGTAAAAAAGAAATTGGAAGCAAATTGCTCCCCACACCTGTGAACTAAGCTATGAGCTGAATTTAACTTGAGAAGGAACTGACAAAATGCAAAGAAGAAAGGTGTTGATTGTATGGCTGTGACTGTCCCACAGGAAATGGACAAAACTAAATGACATCTAGTATTTAGATTGCTAATTGCAAGAAAATATCATGTTGTTGATTTCATTGAACTATATCAAGGACAGCTATTTTGGAATTTTGCAAAAACAAATGACAACCCAATTATTTTGATTACAATTTTTTTTAAATGTTGCATGATACAAGGCTCTTCATTTGTCAGGTTGATCCTGTCCCTGACACTTCTAGAATGCCCTGGATTCTGCAGCCTTTGGCCACACAAGGGTGTTTCTAAATAGAGTAAAGCCCTGTTTACATTGAGTCGATTTGAAAGAAGTCTATAGTCTAAATGCAGATACAATTTGAATTTTGTCTAGTTTAAGTGTATTAACAAATCTTTCTACCTTTTAGCATTGCCACATACAGACCAGCTTTAAACTCTTGCGACTTTCTAGTCAGTATAAACACATTGACTTCAAGACAGATCATATGGTTCAAAAGATGATCAGTCACACAGAAGATTATGACACTGGCTTTTAGGAAAAGGAAAAGTCTTTACTGCAGAAAGCGACCAATGTAAACTCGGCTTTATCTAATGATTATTGTAAATTCCTCTGCTGTGTGGTTGATTTCCACATGGCTTTTGGCTTCTAGGAAAAAGAATGCAGGCATGACATGAGATTGAATCATTAAAATATGATCTATCTCATTTTACAGTGAATTAATTTTGATTGTGCAATAACAAGTTCAAACAATCTGTCAATGCATCTATCCTGTAATATTTTCATTCCACAAGCTTATTTTCCATTAACAAGTCAAGTCAAAAAATGACCTTATATGGCTTCTTGGTTCAAACAGGGTGTTTGTAAGAATTCCATAAAAGTAGTAGATGAGGCTAATTGGTATTCTAATGAAGATAATGTATTGTGGTGGCCCTGAAAAGGGCCATTGAGTTGTTAAGGGTCTGAATGCTTTTCCATCGAATCCGTATAATGTACGTCCTTGAATGGAGATAAGAATTATTCCTGTGACAGATTTATGCATCTGTAAATATCAGGTACAAACTAATATTATGGACCTATTCTAGGTTTTTTTATGTATTGGTAATTAATGACATCTTCTCTTGTCTGTGTTATATTATAAAGTTACTGTTGAGATGAAAATACATGTTCTGAAAGCTTGCACATTGTAATACCTTTGGAATCTGGCTGGAAAAAGATTTTAAGTTTTTTTCAATGTTTTATTTTTTTAAACAGAGGAATGATTAATCCATTCCGTTGATAAAAGTACTTTTTTAAATTTATAGCCCAGGTGAAATGTCAAGGTAAACGTTTTTTTTTCATAAACTTTTCTACCATTAAATTATTTGTGTTTTCCACCAGATTTATCCATCATGCTACCCTTATAGCATATATCATGAGATTAGATTTTGTTTTGAATCCGACTGATGATGATGGATTAAAACAGATGAAAATTTCCAGGAAGAAAATGAGGTCAAATTGCTTTTGAAGAAATAAAGGTTTATATGCTTTAAATAGTTAAGCAAATGTCGAGATGGAAAAAGAAAACATGTGTTTCAAATGAGTTGAAGTCAATTTGAATTATTTTGTTTTTGAAGTCACAGCACATGTTTTTCTTCTGTGCCAGTTGTGCGAAGGAATGATTCTGCCCCAGGTAGATTTGTTTTTTATACAAAGTGCTATGAAAAAATGTGGAATCCTGAATATTGAGGTGGAATGATTGTCTTTTGGCATAAACAAACCAAAGATCATTGAATTGACACAAGAGAAAGAAAAACATGAAGTGAAATGGATACAGTTGTTGGGAAAAGGCTGTACCTTAGAAACAGTTCTAGTAACATGTTAGCCGAGTTGTTGGGGGGGGGGGGGGCTGCATTCAAACCAATGCCAAAAATAATAGACTGTAGATATATATAATAAAAGAGTGTGAATTTAAGCTTAGTTAGAAAACCTGAAATTTACAGCAACATTTCACATCATGTAAATCTTTACAATTTTTTTAGCTTTAAAATATGGTCTTTTTAATTTTAAACAAGAATCAATTTGTTTGGTGTTTATTTTCTGAAAATATCACAGAAAATAATTTCTCACTCTTAAAAGCAAGGTTAGACTGATCTTTTTATGTTTCCATTGCCCTACTGACATATTCATGTTTGGACCCTTTCAGTCCAGGCATAAGAAGGACATCCCTTTAAGCTTCATCCATATGGATTTGCATGCTCCATTCAAATTTGATTTTATTATCTCATGGAAGATACATGAAAAAATGGCGACACATGAAAATTAATGCTAATTTGACTTTTATATGAACATTTTTCTTGTGAGGCTTTCCTTTCTTATATTATGACAGTTATATTATTGAGACAGAAAAGTTGTAATATGTTCATTCAAACTCTGCCCCCCTCCCAAATAGTTTCCCTGGTGAAAGCACAAGCACTTGAAGAAGTCCATCATGATAAAACTAGACAGTCACAGACACAGAGATGATTTCTTAATCCAACTAGACAGATTTCAGATAGGTCACTTAGACATCCCATGTTGAATTTAAGTTTTCACAGCGCAAGTTACAAGTTGTAGTGACTAATGGATGTCACAGACCATTTTTCCTAATAAAGACATCACAGGATGATATCACCAAATGTGTCAAGATGTCTTCATTGAATCAACATGATATTTCATGTAGTAGATCAGTTGATTTTTGTGTTATTCTTTTTGTGTCATGATTTAAGCAAGCCATTGTTACTTTCTCACACGCCTTTCTTGTCCTGTCTGCATCCTGTGATGCTGTTTGGTGTGTATGGTATTTTTTAATAGTAATAGCAATTGTGATTTATAATATTTATACAATACGTAGCCTACATTTTTGTACACATATTGCACTTTGAAATATAAAAACAGAAATATAATTTTTTCACTGAAAAGATCTTTCTTTACAAGTCTGTACCATGGATAGGTGCGCCAACATAGATAGATTCTCAATGCAGTCCGAATTGTCATCCCTCTGTTTTTCAACAAAAGGATTGGGCATTTTAAACTTGTCACCATCACAAGTAAAAAAATGGAATTCCTATAGGGCTTTATAATTGATCGGAAAAAGCAAACCAAGGCCCTAAATCTATTTAGCTCAGACAGAATATAGACATGGGGTCTTGACCTAATTGATGTGACCTTTGACCCAATAAAATCTTGACTTCATATAATGCAGTTAAAGAATTCTCTACAAAGCCAAATTTATGCTGATTGGGCTTGTAATTGACTTGATGTTTCTTGTGAGGAGGACATCTAAGAATGATTGTCCCTTTTGGCAATTGTAAAATTATGGAAATTCATTGTACTTGTCTTGTATTGTAACATTGTATGGCTTCAATTTCTGTTTAGGATTATATTATCTATTACTGTATTATCATATAAGTCCAAAAAGGTGTGGTCATATTCACTGGGTGGAGTTTCACTGCATTCATGTATACCCCCCACCCTTACCCTTTTCTATCTTTCATATTAAGGCATATTGTTGATAACAAAAAGAATGGCAACACTTATTCACACTTTCATATCCTGGGTAGGACTCTTCACAAAAGTGAATTGATTTGAATCTGACACATCACTCATCAAACAAAATGTTTGTAGAAAAAAAATGGTTCACATATAGATTTAGTAAACTTGCAGTCACATCTTACTGTTCATTCGCCCTTTTCTTACTTATTTGTGTGAGAATTTTTTTTCCGATTGATTGCATATATATACAGAGCGTTTTCTCTATGCCATATAGCCCAAAGCTTGACAAAGGAATCAAGTATTTCTATCTTGTTTTCATTCTGAGTATACAGGATAAAAAAAGGAGAAGAATCTATCTTGTTTGGATGATATGTTTTTTTGTTTTTTACACATAATTACTTTGCGAAAAAACTGAAGATGAACATGTGATGACGTCTATAAGTAGTGCTGTAAAACCAATTATTGAAAAAGTGACAAAAGTTAATAGATTTGTTTTCAACTCTGATGTTTATGAAGATGTAGTTGATCATTGACCCATGATATAAGAGGACAAATGGATACAAAATAGAATATTGATTAAATGCGTGTGTGTGGATTGTGTGTGTTTGCTTGTTTGTTTGTTATTGGAGGTTGAATATCAATCATCAAACATTCAGTGATATATTCATTCTTTGTGAATGTGAAAGTTATGTTTAATGACAATTAATCGTTAACAAAATACAGGAGCCACAACTTGGAACATTCAAATCATATAGATAAACTAGAGGTGAGTCTTGCTGTCTAAGGAAAAAAGGCTTTCTCGTTACTTGGAATCCTTAAACATTTAACATATTGTGGTTGTTTTTGCATACTTAGTCATACTTTCTTTTCATTATTGTTCTTGAGCTTTTGTCAATGACATGTAATTTATGATATATAAATTACATCGTTTCTCATATTTGATATGGTCAGTGGTATAATGTTCTTTCTTTCAAGTAGACATTTATTGATTCGAACTAAAAATATCCACGTTGGAAAAGGTTTAAAAATATTCAAGTATCAGTTATAGTTTTTTTTCTAGGAATCTAAAGCATTATTGGCTATCTATTCCATCTTATTTTTCATGCCATTGAAAAATGTGGGATGTAGAAAAAATTAATTCATGATTTAAAACTTTTTTTGTTGGAAATGTAATGTTTATTTGTTTCTAATATTTTATCATTACATGAATCATTTAAGTCAGAACCTCTATAATTTCACCACTCATAAGATTTAGCTAAGTGA
>JAVSBT010292077.1:0-12047 GCA_033118115.1 Pharyngocirrus eroticus | reverse complement strand
ATAGCTTCATTATATGCTTCTCAGTTGGAAAATGCTGTTTATTCAGTGATTTAATTAGTTGGAAGTACTACTTTAATTTAAAAGCAAAATTTAAAAAAAGATATCAATTTATCAATCTTTAAAAAAATGAACTGGCCATATCAATCAGCCAACTAATCAATTGGGTGTGGCCTAAAGAGTATTTGGGAAGATCATTTAGATATTTGGAGTTTTTATTTGTGCAGTAGGATTATATATTGCTGCATTTGATATTTTTGGATTGAGAAAGGTTCTGTTAATATATGGGTCAGGTCTTTGAGGACTTACCCATTCTTGCCCATCCAGTCTGTCAGGGGTTGTGAATTGAAATGATTCGTGTACTGTTTCTCTATCTACTGATTCATCATGACCAGGTTGCCCATTTCGACAGTTGCAAGATTGTAACTCTGTAGGAAATAGCAACATTCTAGGTTGTTTAACCTGTCCTTGAGTTCCATTTATTGTGCTGGTAATGCCTGCTATAAACCAAAAGGCAATAAAGATGGAAATGCTTGCAATCATCTTCAAATAAATTTAGTTTGCTCTGTATTTCCTACATGAAGCCAGATAATATTAGAGATAACAGAAATCAGTCCGTTTTTCCCCACATCAATTTTCATAGAGGGTTGAATGTCCAATTGCTCACAAATTTACTGCTCAGTGTCTCTTGAATTTAATGTCCAATTGCTAAGAAATTAAAGATCAATTTGCACCTAATTTTATGGTCTTATTAGTCAAAAATGTTGTCAAATGTCAATATTGTTAACAGACTTGACTGCTGCCAGTTAGAATTTTTATACTTATATATGTCCTGTGTCAAAACTGATATCCAAGAAATTTGTCCATGTGTACAAGATATTTTGTTAAAATACAATGAAGAGGATCTTTGACGTCATTTACAAATATAAGTCATACCTTCCTTATCGTACATCATTTTTACAAAACTGATGGTAACCATATGGCACCATGAGACTTGAACAGGTAGTGATATATGGCTGAGTAAATACCTAGTATTCATTGTCTTAGACAAGAAAATTAATTGAAGTAGATTGCAGGGGGTATTTGTAGAATGTGATGTAAGGGGTTACATAGTGTACATGACCAGTGGAATAAAAAGAAAATGCAACAGATTGGAAAGGTATGCAACAATGCATTGCATGTAGTCAATAGCTCTCACTCCACTTTTGCTGCTTGTCCCAAACTTTTTGCCATAAATCGATGGTAATTTTTGACTATTTGCTATATTTCAAATACCAAATGCCAGTCCAAGAGGTCTGGAATCTATTTTTGCCACCAAATGTGATTAAGATTCAGTGTTTCAAATCATGCACAACATTCAGAAATGTGTGTCAGACTGCATGTAGTTCCAATATTTCATTAAATTTGTTCTCATGTTGGGCTGAAATGAAAATCTGACTTGTTCTAATTTAATTCAAAGGCAAAAGATGGGGGAAAAAACTTGTACTTAATTCATTTTAAGGAACAAATGATGTAGCATTTAAAATAATTTTAGAATTTAATATCAAATTACAGATCATAGGTTGCTGGTTTAAGCTGTCATGTAGATAAATCTAGTCTACCCAATGGTACTCAAAATATAAAGATTTCTGTTACTATAAACCAATGCGACTGCTTCAGAAACTACCAATATTACTTTTTGTGATATGCTTTAATGGGTGGGATATTTATAAAGTAAAGGACTTCAATATAGAATGTATGTGAACAAATTTCAGTCTGGTAATAAGCTTTCTTGTTGCACAGGGTCATGATTTTTCAAACAGAATCGCAACAATAAAGCTGTGGGAAAGGCACTAAAACACTTTTTGTCCTATGACTAAAAATGCCATATTGCATGAGGTCCTGTGGCAGATGTAGGCTGACCCAACTAAACCATACATATTTCATAAATTGATATGGGAACTTACAGAGATTTTAATTGATCCTATATGTCAAGGCAGTAAAGACTTGTTCATCAATGTTGATTTTGAATGTATATGTATAATAAGGCAATGGAACTTGTTCTTTTATCAACATACCATGCTAAAATGGTATTGGCTTGTTTCTCTAACACATAGGGCTAGGGCAGTATTCACAAAATAAATCTTGTAACTTCTAAATGTTACTTAAAGTTGATTTAACATTTTGTCACTAAAAAGAACATTCACTGTGTATTTAACACATTTTGCTCTAAAAAAATAACTGTATGGTTTTCATGATTATCCAAATATGAATTTACATCTTGAGATAACACATTTATGAATTTTTTTTATCAGAGGTATATAAATAAAAGAATATTGGTCTACAAATGTAATGAAATGTAAAAATATTTATGTGAAGGACTGGGTAAGCAAAAGAAATCATGTGAAAATAAACCACATGTGAAATGATGCCATGCTCAAATGATTAGATCTTGAATCAAATATGAATTGATTTTTAATGCTAATTCTAGCCATGATCGGCTAAATATAAGATTTTACTGATTATTGGTGGTAGATTTAGTAAAATTAGAAATAAAATTGAGAATTTTGCATTAATTGTATTCTCAAATTGTTGACGTAAATGTATCACATACAGAACATTTAACTTTGTCCGTAACACTAAATCATGATATAAAGTGGGCCTTTTAAGAAATAAACAACAGTTTATAGATTTCATAGTGATTTTATTGACATGGATATTTGCCCTTGTACCATAGCAGATGTAGTTCTATTAAAATAGGAGAAAACAATGAAAACCTTTAGATATAATTCATGATATCATTTGATTGCACACCTAGAACTATAAATAACAAGTGAGCATTCATTCTTTCAGAAATTCCTTAGGTACATAAAGCAAAAACAAAGAAAAAAGAGAAAGACATAGTGAGAATACATTAACAAAATAGATAACATCATTACAAGTATTAGAAGTACATCATGAATGCAAAAGAAAGTTACAGGTAACTTACAACTAAGAAATGACAAGGGTGGAATATGAAGAAACATTTAGCTATAACAACAGAGATAAACAAATACAGATATATTTCTTAAATGTAGGAACATGCAAAAGTCCTTTAAACCAATGTCACTTTGTGCTTTTCCCCTTTTTGCCAACTCTTCTTTTTTGCATATTACCAAATATATCTTCTTTTTTGGTTATTCAAATTGAATTGTGCATACAAATGTTTTTGGACTAATTACCACACGATGCTGGATTTTCCCTTATCCATAATTTTCCCGATATATTTCCCAGTAATCAATTTTAGTTTTTGATTAATAGTGCATGTGAAAGTTCAATTATTGACTTAAAATTAAGGCTCCACAGTGTTTTCCCATTGTGCCTGTTCAGTGACTCCATCTAGCTCTGTCAATGGTACTGCAGTTGTAACTGACTGGTCATTGGATTGATCTAATGTGTCTTCTGTATATGTTGCACCTTGTGTAGATTCCCAATCACTAGCTTCACTTTCTTGTTCTGGTGATATCCCAGTTGCTGAAATAAAAAATGGGTAATTCATTAAAGGTATAATTTCTGGAAATCATCATTCCAGAAAAGGTAAAAGTTGTTTTAGATCTAACTATTCTTTCAGGATGTGTGTTACTGTTAGGTGGAGTTGTGAACACAACATTGGGGTAGATTGAGATCTTGCTGTGACTGTTATTTTCATAGATTATAGTTAATTTACTTACTGTCATTTTTTGTTTGGTTGAACACCAATTCAGACCCCCACTCACTTTTTGCAAGGTTTGATCCAAGGTTTTCGATTACCCACTGCAACATTTCAGCCTTAATTTCAGATTCTTGGTTAACTGATTTGTAGAGTTTGTTTAATCGTTCCCCAATCCACTGAAATATTTCACCGCTTAGTTCATATTTTTCCTCTATGGTTTCAGTGTATTCACCTATTTCTTCAAGTATATACCTCAATATATCGGTCCTTCTTTCAGATTCTTCTTCTGCAGATGTTGCATTTGCATTTAGTAATTGCAATATTCCGATGGCGATTTCAATCTTTGCTGGGGATCCTGCCTCAAAGTTTGCAATGTTTTCCTCCAGCTTTGCCTGAATCCACCGTAGTATTTCAGCTTTGTTGGGCTCTTCAGCTGCAAATTCAGTGAGTTCATCTATCTGGTCCCTTATCCACAGAAGTATTTCAGCCCTTAGTGGAGCCTTTTCCTCGATGGTTTCAGTGTATTCACCTATTTCTTCAAGTATATACCTCAATATTTCAGTCCTTCTTTCAGATTCTTCTTCTGCAGATGTTGCATTTGCATTTAGTAATTGCAATATTCCACTGGCAATTTCAACCTTTGCTGGGGACCCTTCTTGAAAGTTTGCAATATTTTCCTCCAGCTTTACTTGTATCCACTGTAATATTTCATCTATTTTTTCATTGTCTTCTTCTTCAAATTCAGTGAGCTCATCTGTCTTTTTCTTTATCCACTGAAGTATGTCAGACGCAGTCTGATTGTATTCAGACATTTCTTTGAGTATCAGTCTCAATATTTCATGTTTCTTGTCAGATTCTACCTCTGAGGATGTTGCATTTGTATATGCTAGCTTCAGTATGTTAATGGCAATTTGAACCTTTGTTGGGGATCCTTCTTCAGAGTATACAATGTTTTCCTCCAGCTTTTCCTTAACCCACTGTAATATTTCAGCATTTCTGTCAGGGTCTTCTTCTGCAATTTCAGTGAGTTCCTCTGTCTTTTTCTTTAACCATTGGAGTATTTTAGCCCCAAGTGCAGATTTTTCCTCTACAGTTTGAGTGTATTCACCATTTGCATTGAGTATCAATCTCATTATTGCCACCTTCTTATTGGATTCTACCTCTGAAGATGTTGCATTTGCATTTAGTAGTTTCATTATTCTAGTTGTGATTTCAACCATTGCTGGGGATCCTTCTTCATAGTTTGCAATGTTTTCTTCCAGCTTTGCCTGAATCCACCTTAATATTTCAGCTTTTCTTTCAGGGTCTTCCTCTGCAAATTCAGTGAGTTCATCTATCTTTTTCTTAATCCACTGAATTATTTCAGCCCTTAGTGCAGCTTTTTCCTCAGTGGTTTCAGTGTATTCACCTATTTCTTCAAGTATATACCTCAATATTTCGGTCCTTCTTTCAGATTTTTCTTCTGCAGATGTTGCATTTGCATTTAGTAATTGCAATATTCCACTGGCAATTTCAACCTTTGCTGGGGATCCTTCTTCAAAGTTTGCAATATTTTCCTCCAGCTTTACTTGTATCCACTGTAATATTTCATCTATTTTTTCATTGTCTTCTTCTTCAAATTCAGTGAGTTCATCTGTCTTTTTCTTTATCCACTGAAGTATTTCAACCGCAAGAGCAGATTTATCTTCTGCAGTCTGATTGTATTCAGACATTTCTTTGAGTATCAGTCTCAATATTTCATGTTTCTTGTCAGATTCTACCTGTGAGGATGTTGCATTTGCATTTGCTAGTTTCAGTATGTAAATGGCAATTTGAACCTTTGTTTGGGGTCCTTCTTCAGAGTATGCAATGTTTTCCTCCAGCTTTTCCTTAACCCACTGTAATATTTCAGCTTTTCTGTCAGGGTCTTCTTCTGCAATTTCAGTGAGTTCATCTGTCCTTTTCTTTAACCACTGGAGTATTTCAGCCCCAAATGCAGATTTTTCCTCTAGATTTTGACTGTATTCAGCATTTGCATTGAGTATCAATCTCATTATTGCCACCTTTTTATTGGATTCTACCTCTGAGGATGTTGCATTTGCATTTAGTAGTTTCATTATTCTAGTTGCGATTTCAACTATTGCTGGGGATCCTTCTTCATAGTTTGCAATGTTTTCTTCCAGCTTTGCCTGAATCCACCGTAATATTTCAGCTTTTCTTTCAGGGTCTTCTTCTGCAAATTCAGTGAGTTCATCTATCTTTTTCTTAATCCACTGAATTATTTCAGCCCTTAGTGCAGCTTTTTCCTCAGTGGTTTCAGTGTATTCACCTATTTCTTCAAGTATATACCTCAATATTTCAAGCTTTTTGGCAGATTCTTCTTGTGCAGATGTGACATTTATATTTAGTTTTTTTAGTATCCCCATAGAAATTTCTGCCTTTGAATCAGGTTTTTCCTCTGTAGTTGCTGTGTTTTGTTGTTGTTTTTTCTGTATCCCTTTTAACATTTGAGCCATTGCTGACGAATACTGTTCTAGTTTTTGAGTTTGAGTCATCATCACCAGCATCTACAAGGCATTTGAGGAGAAGAAAGAGACCTTTTTAATTTTTCAGTAAAAAAAACCTTGGAAGCAAATAATTATTATACATTCTGCTGATGAATTAACTAACAGTTCAAAGGAAGCAATAGGAATGTTAAAATGAATGTACCTGCAGTTTGTATCCTTGTAGTTTTTGAAGGATTTGTCTTGCCTTGCAAGGTGTAAGTCCTCCTTCTGGAACGTTGAAAGTAACTGCACACTGTCCATTGGCACAGTTGCAGCCACCTGGTGTCATCACTGTTGGTTCTTCATTGTCAAGAGTTGTGTCAAATTCCTCTGTAAAAGTAGGCACTTCTGAGGTAACAAGGAAAGACTCTTCTGTTCCTTAAGTGTCAATTTTGGATAAAAAGAAACAAAAGCAATACTGATTTTTAGGAGAACAAATAAAAAACCTGAATCTTGTTACTTTTATACAAAAGCAGTACTGATTTTTAGGAGAACAAGCGAAAATAGTATATTTAAAAGAAAATCCATATTAAAATGAATGATGTTGAGCTTTTAAAAAATTCCATGAATAAAAGAAACTAAATTAGTGAAATTTTTGGCTGGAGTATTTAACAAATCCAAATCTTTTTGACCTAATAAACCTGGTTTGTATTGTAGACTCTGATCCTTGAGATTCTTTTTTAAAAATTATCAGTGGAGCTGCATCAGATGACAATTCTGTGTAATGTTAGCCAATTGCTTACCTTGTGGTTCAGTTGTTGATTCTGAATCCTGTGAGTGTATGAAACACACATATGAGGAACAAATTGTTAAAATGACAATAAACTTCATCCTTATCCTGGACTATATTACCTACTATTGTATGTTGTATAGCCTCTATATAACAGCCAAACTGTATATCAAAGAAGACTAGTTTGGAGCCAAAAGAGAAATAAGAGATATCATTTGCAACTTTGAATTTTATACTACCTCCTCCCAAACCAAGGACCATTTCATTTAATTGCAAAGGGGTAGAAGCGTTGTTTCATCATTTGCTTGTAGAAGAGTATGCCTGGTTGGGCCTTTTCTTATGGGTAAATTCACAAAATTTGAGCAAAAGTTGAACTGACATATGGGTGTTGCTTTCTGTACACTTCATTGCAACATTTTCTTTGTCTTTGAGTACAGACAATTACTGATCTATAAGTAAAAGTATGTCATTTTGTTTGGTCTTCTTGGTTTCATTTGAACCAGCTGTTTCCCATGGAGTCTATGTGTTTGTGCTTCATTGAATATTAAAACAAAGATAAGAATTTTTTTTTTATGGCAGCATTACTATTCATGATGTGAATCAAATCAGTTAAATCTTGAATGTATAAGTATGAAAATCAACATGATATATGCCTTTATAAATGTATGGAGGTCAAAAACAAAAAAGGAGTCTCCATGCAGATGTCACACATCTCAAACATGCACAATCTATTTTCCTTTTATCAATATACATGTGTAAAAAGTTGCAAATTCAATGTTTTATATTCAAAGTATTACATCATAGCATATTTTTGATGCTGAGTTTCCATTTTGGAAAAGAAGTATCCAAATTCCCTTTAATTTTATGACTTTTAATAAGTGATTTGTCTCCTATTTGTCAGATTATCCAAAAAGCAAAAGAAAAAAAGAAAACAACAACAGAAATTGGCTGAAAGTGTGAGTGATATTTGACTATTTAAAACCTTCTACTAGGTAATAATTATAGCAATTGATACGAACAAAAGAATAAATGTTACAGAATATCTCACAGAAATTAATGAAAGTAAAGGTTGTTTCCTTTTTCTGATTTTTAGGATGAAGAAGAAATAGCTGAAAATTTAGCTGAGCTGAAAGTAGATTCTTCTGAAAATACAACAGAATCAGGGTAAGGATTATAAATTTCAAAAGAGAATCCTTGTTGAAGGTGGATTTATCAAACCATTTAATCTAATGTTGGTAGGGAGATACACAACATTCTTGAAAGTGTTTGTAGTAAATGTAATATAGCTATACTTGTGGTGTGGTTGTCGCTATTGTTCACTCACTTGTTTAACATCAAATTGTCAAATAACTTTTTGTAAAATGCTTATCACGTTTTAAAATAATTTCAGGGAGGCTGTTGAGGAGATGAGAAACGGGGAGGAAACAGTAGACATATCAAATGCAGCAGGGGAAGAAACTAAACCAACCCTAGAACAAGCCTGTCAAAGGTAATGCCATGCTTGATTTGATGTCTAGAGGAATTGGATAACTCATATCTCTATAACATCAAGACAATATGCTTAAGTTTGCTTGACGGAAAATAAAGCTTCATATTTTTAACCTTTTTTATTCTTCTCCCAACTATATTATGGTAATTTATATCGTAAATTGTCTCTTTTATAGTGAAGAAGCCCAGACAGAATCTGATGCCAAGAAGACCAAGAAAAGGGTTGAACAACCTAAGGGAACACCCATGCCTTGTAATACATGTGGAAAAATGTATCACTCTAGAAATAAACTTTTTGATCATATTAAACAAACTGGACATGCACTAAGAGTCACAGAAGAGGCAGAGCCTCCACAAGCAGATGGTAAACAGAAGAAAAAGGCTAAAAAGAAAGGGAAAAGATAAAATAGTAGTTATGTAGGAAATAAAGGAAAAAAAGAACAAGTCTATAAAAACAATAAAATTGGAAAATTTTAGACTAAGAAAATATTAAGGTTGAGTTGTTGAAGGTTGGTAGTGATGTCTAAATTTTAAATACCTGCTATTATGATAGGTGAAACAGTAGTTTTTCTTTGTATTTTGAAATAATTGGAAGAGTGTATTTTTCCAAATCTGTAGTTTAACATGAGAGTATTTTGCAAGAGTCTTGACAACATTGTTTATGGAATATAATTTGTTTCTTTTATTTATGATTCATAAATATACACAGATTTTGGACAAAAACTTGTTGCAAGAATTTTATTTACAATATTTACACTTCATTTGAAGAGACCCCTGGTAGTAACTCAAGGTAATAAAATAAAATCAATCGTATCCAATACAGCATCATAATAATAATTCATCAAGAATATCATTGCCCTTACATAAAAAGCTTTGAAATTCTTACATGATACAAGTATAGAATAAGAGGGTGCTAGTAGTTCCTGGGGGACCAGAACTCCATTATAAAGCTCCAGCAGTCCCTGATTTTTTTTAAAATTTTGGCTGTTGTATTCAAAATGCAATGATATTTTTGTGAATAAAGATCATGAATCACATTCTATTTCTATATCATGGTACCTAGCCATAAAATCTAGATCTAGATTGACTCTTCCTAACTGGCCATTTCTAAAAGCATGTACCATTCTTACAGCTGCCTGGTCTAGATTAGGCCCCACAGATACTCCACCTTCCTCCAAGTTCCTTTTTTTCATTACTAATTTATTCTTTTTGCAAATATGAGTAAGTATTTCTAAGATGTCATCAGTTGGTTCACTCAAGCCAAAATAGTCCACATAGCTGCAAATATACAAAAATTCTGTTAGAACACTTTAAAAAATAATGCTGGATATTGTTTAATTTCTCTCTGAGCATGACACTTTTTCTCGCCAGGACAGTGAGCATGGCATTCCTCACAGTAATGATATTACCATATTCTGAAGATCGTTAATTCTTTTCATTCCAAGTAAACATGATGTAGTTGTAGAAAATTTAAAGTACTTACCTGTAGTTTTTATTCCTATTTAACCAATATAATAAATAATCTGAAATAAGATCTGATCCAACTAAATGATCTTTCAATGTTCCTGTGAAGGAAGAAAAAAAAGAGTAGAAATAAACTTCTTGGAAACTATTCATAAATAATAAATTCTTTTTAGATCCTCCGATTCAATTTTCTTTCGAAATGCTGTGAAACAAACCTTTTTCATACTTTAGACGTAATATGAGTATAATATCATTCCTCTTACCACACAAAGCTAATTTCATTCCAACCTGTACGTGGGAGATCAAAGGCATCATTATCCCGGGAGTATCATAAACATATATCTTCGGAGATTCTAATATCTAAAAATATCAATATTGAAATACATTTACTCACAGATTGACCTTTTATCCTTCTTGTTACTTGCTACTTTTGTACTATATTAATATGATATATGCCTATATACAAAGTCTAGTGTTGGAAATTCATTATCAATTAGCCCTTGTTTTTCATCTTATATCTAGAAAACAAATTTTCATTACTTACCTTAATTTTTTCAAGCACACTTCTTGTAATACCAGCTTCACCTCCAACTGTTGTTGCTTTGCCTAATATAAAAGGAATCAGAACAGAATGGACAATACACTGATTTACATGGATCATCAACAACAAATTCAAAAATTGTAAGGCAAAGAACTCTTTTAAATAACCCTCATCTTTCAAATCCTATAAAAGTATCACTTTTTTAAAAACTTACCCTTTTTCAAATAATTCCTTCTTAGGGCATTGATAAGAGAAGATTTTCCAACATTTGGGACTCCAATGATCATCAAGTTATATTCATCCATCTTAAACAAAGGGAAAAGATTACTACTAAACTTATGTGTAGTGAAAATAGAAACTAATCTCACCAAATATTTTTGAATTTTCAAACAGAGTTGGTGTTGTATTATACTTACATTGTCTCTATGGAATCTTGGTTCTGAATGAATCATTTTCAGAACTGTTGGTATTACCTTGAAAAAGTGTGAAAAAATAAAAAACACCTATCAATTTGGAACTTAGACCCAATAATAATTATGCTAATATCAATAGCTTGTTTATACATAAATCGACCAAATAAACTACACATTTTCGAGATTGGATGTTTCAATTCCCCCCCCCCCCCTGGAAATAAATCTGTTATGCTCTGATAATTAAACAACTGACCTGTTTTTGGATTGTGTGATGTATTTGTTGTTTGCAGTTTACAAACATTACATTTTCAACACCTTGTTCTTTCAGTCCATCTTCAATTTTTGAACGTTGTCGGAGATCTGCTAGGTCCATTTTGTTGAGTAGCAATAAATGAGGCCGAACTGCTAAAGTGCTCTGAAATTTTGGATTCCTTCCTGTGAAAGGAATCTGCAATTTATAAAATCATGAATTGATTGTTCTTCACCCCAGTGCTATAAGTATAACAGTGATTGATGAAAGTTCTGGAACTCATTGACAGGTATAGTATTTGAGTGTCTATGAAGTATTCCTCTTTGGCGATTCAGTATTACTTATTCGATGTTAGTATGCTACTTAAGAATCTGGCACATCTCTTTCAATAATGATGTTTAACTCTTGTAAGAAAGTTGCACAACCATGATCTACTGGAGCAGGGAACAGAAAATTTCTTTTGATGAAGTGATACAGCTGAACTAGTCAAATTACATCTTTAAGATATCTTGTTCTTTACACATGATATAAATTCTTCCAACTCCTTTAACCATAATGAATTTTGTGTCTTCAACTCCAGTAGATCTAGTGCTAATAAATAGATATTCTTGAAAATCAACTTGAAAATTAAATTACCCTGGCATCATGAACTTCAATTATGCAATCAACATCTTTCAGCTTCTTTTGCATGTCGACCAACCCTGGAAAGTGCACATTGAAAGTTATAAATCTTAATAATTGTCAAATCATAGTAGGCATTACTTAGTCAAATGATAAGCACATGATCATTATACAGTAAAACTCCTTTATAACGGTCATCATCGGGACTGAATGATTTTGACCGCAAATGCGAACTGGCCGCTCTAGTGAAAAAATCCCATATATTAAAATCCAGAATTTAATCCATTAAGAGTTGCTTGTTTAATGTAGATGTTTTAGATCAGAAATTTAGATCGTTTTCATTGTCAA